>QPKB01000523.1:0-27969 GCA_003546025.1 Camphora micrantha
AAGAAAGAAGGAAGGCAAAGGGCGTGTTCCAGAAGTGTGGGCAGCCATGGGTTTTCTTTTCTCTTGTTGCACGCCTAGGGTTCCTCTCTCCCTCTTGATTTTTTTTTATACTCTTGCACGCCCAAAAGAGGGATATTTATGGATGGCTTAGTTCTCTCTAAGTTCTCTCCAATTAGAAATAGGAAACTAAGAGAACCATCCCACAAAATTAGCAACAATCTACCTTAGGTGTGCAACACTTTCTAATATTAGTTTCTCAAACAATTAGGAAACTTTAAGTATAGGAATCCTTACCCAATGAGGAGTCCAACCTTCCAAGTAAAGATACTTACTAAAAATTGGAAACCTCACACAAGGGACCCCCTTTATGGCTGGCCCACAAGATAAAAAAACACACCATGGCCCACAAGTCAATAATTTAGCTAGAGTTAAATTCACGTATGCCATCAAAAGCCTATTTGAATTTAAACTCAAAAATATTTTTCCACAAAAATAATTCAACCACACATTATCTAAACAAATTAGGAAACCATGCCAATATAGGAAAGTGGCTAGAGAAGGGACCAAAAGACATATTTGCCCTTGGCTCCAAAAATGACCAAAATGTCCATGCTAACCCCATAGCAACATTAAGATCATTTTAACCCTAACTCATTCCACTAAAGAGTTATGGTTGCACTCCAAGGACAAATATTAAATATGAATTAAGCTCGTCAGGAAAAGACATTCGTCTTCGACCTACTAAGTGAAATGACCGAAATGCCCCTCTATGTAACATTCATAATCAAGTCAGGTTATCCGATGTACTATCAACCTTCTCGATTATATCTCTACCTTAGAACTTCATATCCTTGACTTAATCATCATCCGGATATCATTCTCTTGATCCAGGGAGCGACCCACAAGTTCAATATCCATATGGAACATCCATATACTAAGATCTTAGATTTTGATGATTAATTGGATAATTCTAAGGGGACGATCACTCCATCACAAGATGGCATAGATTCTTTATTGCATCTGCACGTCCCAACTAATCAAGCCCGAGCACCCAAAACACAGAGCTGTCGACCCATAAACAGGATCTCACCCATAGTGTCACGCCCCCGGACCGGGATCCCAGGAGGGGTCCGACCTCGGGGGCGGGAGATGGTTGGGGAGGTGAGGGATGATTAAATTTCTCCCAAGATCCGCGTGTGTGAGGATCCAAAATCACAACACTCTCTGAATATTTTTGCGGAAGCTTTTGTGGCAATGCGACCCGGAGTCCGTGGACATCATCGGATTCCGCATCGCATACAACCCCTAGCATAAAGCCATCATTTTATGAACCATATCAGACTGGAATAAACCAACATAAATAAAATACAGAGCTGACAGTAACAGGATATTACATTTCCAATATGTTCAAGTTACAAGTATCAATGTGCATTAATTACAATCCCAAGAAAGGCTAATAAAAGCCGAACAATACAAACTAATATCCACTACCCACATGTGACGTATCTCCGATGTCAAGCACAATGTCTACAGGACATGGCCGACAAGACAACCTGCAATCTCATGGCTCCACAGCCAACAACTCTCAGCTCGGGGCGGGAAAACTGAACCTGAGTACCAAAATAGTGGCTCAAACACGACGGTTTGGCAAACGGGTGAAAAGACATAACAATATAGAAAATACCTTGGAAAACATTTAAACCTGTCAAATAATAGTTTCATAAAACGAGATAATCATTTATTCAAATACGTATGCAATACAAAACATGTACGGTATCCAAGGAAACGGGAAACAAGCAAGATGGCAACCACACATAGCTAAGTCCTCTATCACCGAAGTGACATGAGTATATCAGGATGTTGTCTCAGTCACCGAAGTGAGGAGATGCAACATAAGTAACATATACATAATATAATACAATACGGGACGGGACCACGGTAGCGAACCGGGTATCGGGACAAGACCACGGTAATAACCGGGTAGCGGGATCCAAACTGCAGCTGGCGGGACGGGAAAGGGTCTCCAAGTCGGTGGATCAAACCGGCAAGGAAAGCCAAGCTTAGTGGTGCCGACTCATAGGTCAAATCATGTAAAACAAGACATGTACAAATCATATGTAATGCACTTAGATAAACGGGCGGGACGGGGTGCTCAAAAGCACTAATTTCATTTCATTTGGGCATGTATAAACGGGCTAGCAAAATTGCTAAAATAGACTTTCAATACTTTCGGGAATGCTAAATCATAATTCGAGAAATTCGGGCTATTATCGGGATTCAAGACAAATCATAATTCGAGAAATTCGGGCTATTATCGGGATTCAAGACAAATTATAATTCGAGAAATTCGGGCTATTATCGGGATTCAATATAAATCAAGTGAATAAGGACCCCGTATGTCGATTGTAATGATTACTTGGTACTCCTTGAGTTTAGAGACATTCCGGGCTCTTTATGCGCTTTAGGTATTCAAACCTTAATCGAATTTTAAATAAACGAAACATAATAGAGAGGGGATCCTAAGCTCAACGTTAATCTAGTAGTCCCTTAGAACCTACTCAGTCATCGAAAGGAAAAACGGATTCGCGATACCCAAACAAACCAATTTCGCGTTTAGATAAAAGAAATGATATCCCGTCGTTCCGTACCGTTCAAGATTGAATTAGATTAAGTACCGATACAACCGGATTAACCGTGAGGAAATGTCGGTTCAACCATCCTCAAAGGAAGTCAAACGGGTTCACAAAAGGTTCACTAGGTTCCATTTAAAGTCCATCTAATCATAGGGAAAAAGTCCATTGAAAGTCCATCTAATCATAGGGCCAAAAGTCCCTTTAAAGTCCATCTAACAAAGGGCCAAAAGTCCCTTTAAAGTCCATCTAACAAAGGGCAAAAAATCCATTGAAAGTCCATCTTCAGCAGGTTTTCCAGTTGGGCCGGTCGACCTGGCCCATGGCCGGTCGACCGCATACACAGGGGGCTCGGTCGACCGCCCATGGGCCAAGTCGACCTGGAGTTGTAAATTAAATGGATGAATAGTGATTTGGTCAGGCTCCAGAGAGCCTGACCTCTGTGTCGCCGGTCGACCGCGCCCTTGGCCGGTCGACCGCGTACACTGCGGAACAGTGAATCCCGCAGTGCAGCAGGTCCTTCAGCTGGGGGCCTGTTCCAGTGTACCCGGTCGACCGCGACCTTGGCCGGTCGACCGCGTACACTGCGTAACAGAACCCAGGTTCTGTTACAGCAGTGCAGTGGCCTTTTCCATTTCTTCCATTCTTTTCTACATTCTTTCAAACATGTTTAGCAATCTAATACTTGGATAAAACAAGCTATCAAGACTCTCAAACGTGCATTTATTTCAAGTCTAAACAAGCCATTAATATCACAAAATACTTGATGAAATCATAATGCATTTTATCAAATCTCATTCAATTGTAAAAGTATCAAATCATCCACTTGCCTTGGGTCTTTAATAAAGGAAAAACCAGCTCTAATCACACTTGCAAGTCAAGATCACAAACTCTACAAAAACCCCCAAAAACAAACCCTAAAATGGGTCAAAACAAGCAATAAGAAGAGAGAGCTTTCAAGAATGAAAATGTAGCTTCTCAAGAACCAAAAGAACATGAATCTAGAAGATTAGGGAGAGATCTTACCAATAGGTTCTCCAAATGAGCAAAGCAAGCCAAAAGAGGATCTTGTGGAGATGGGATTTCTTCAAAAAATGGTACCAATAGGAAGCTCTTGAAGTTGTGAAGAAGATGATGGAGTCCTATTAGATGTTGGTGCAAGATTGGTTGTCTCTTGATGATGAAGAAGCCAAGAAGAAGAAGAAAAGGGTGCAAGAAACCCTAGGCTCAGTTGTGCTGGAAAATGGAGAAGGGAAAGAAGAGATGGGTTCTCTTATAATCAATGAAAATGGGCTCCACCACTTAAGAACTTTGAAAGGCTGAAATAGTGGTTTTGGGGACTTCGGATGAAATCAACGAAGAAGGAAGAAATGATCATCGAAATATCTAGTTTCCAAAAAGTATATGTTTCACGGGTTTCGGGAATAACAATAATCCGGTACAGATTTAGTGTGAAAAGACTGTTTTGCCCTTGAAGCTAGAAAAGTCAAGTTTCGGGGTTCGGGACGGGAACGGGATCAACATGAAAGTTGAAGGTATTAACAAAACAAGTAAATCGGGATAAAATACAAATCGAGAAAACCAAGATAAAACCTTAAGTACACGAAAAGCCATAAACAGGGAACCCCCAAAGGGCCCCACACTAAAACCAAGACACTCAAAATATCCCAAAGCTATAACAAAGCTATTTTAATCCCAATTAAACCAAAAACCACGAAACACACTTAGAGCTAAAACACAGCTCAAAAACATTAATCTGGGCCTCTCGGGTCGGGGTCTCACACATAGTGAATTAAAGCACAAGAACTCGACTTCGTCAGTTCATCCACATATGCTCAAGATTAAGAGCACTGGTCACTCAGTAGCATAAGGTGATTTGATCTCTCTCAGTGATAGTACTATTTTAGAGATCACACCTACAATGGTCCTGTTCAATGCATGACACATGCACTAATGAGATAAATCTGGAAAAGCCTCCCATGACTAAGGCAAGTCACCCTGAATACAGGAGAGTATCTCACTATAACTTATACCAAGATGAAGTGCCCAACTCCATCTCTCAGTCATGAACCAGTTTATTGTTTCAAGTGTCCATGACTCAGACCTGTCTGCGTGTAGCCAAGTCATTTACTAGAAACAATGGACCTTACACAAACATACATATATACATGCAGTAAGAGAAAAGAATAATTCTAATAAATAACCAGTAAATATCCAATAATAGAGATGTAAGTGCTGTTAGTGGGCTTTAGGACATACACAAATCCCAACATTTTAGACTTGTAGAACTACTGATTTTTGCATGTTTTGTTTTTAACCTTGGATGCATTTAATTTGAAAAGAAGTTTTTTGAATCAAGCTAGCCTATGTTTTAAATCTTTCAAATCATTTTAGGCTTTTATGTTTCATGATTTTAAAAGCACTTAGATTGAATTAAAATCATGTATCCAAGCTTGATGTAATGGCCCAAAGACCCCACAAGAAAATTACCTTTTAATATGCATTTTTGGGGAATTTGGTCCTTGGGCCCGGGTCGACCCGCAATGTGCTCGGTTGACCGAGCCCATGGACCCGGTCGACCGCGCACACTGCCGGTCTACCGGGCAAAGAGCCGTTGGGCTACTTTTTCAAACAGTCAGATTTTTTACCGTTAAGGCCAGGTCGACCGGGGTACAGTGTAGGTCGACCGAGGACATGCCAGAGCTCATTTTTTTATTATAAAATGAGGTTCATTCCCTTGAAAAAGAAGTTGGTCAAAGAAGATAAAAGAGCCTTTCTTGAGGTGTTTGGAGGCAAGAAAAAGGGGAATGAATTAAGAGAGACCAAGGGGTCATTAGTAAAGCTAAAGCTTGGATTAATGAAGTTAAATCTCTAAGTAAATTTTACTTTTATTTATCATATGTTATTGTTGACACCAAAAATGTCACTATATCCCTTCAACACCAAAAGCTACATAGAGCCACATCCTGCCATAAAGAGGAAGGCGCCACTTCAAACACCAGATCTTGTCAGAATCAAACAAAAACTGCAAGATCCTTCAAAGCAACCAAAAGAGGGGTACACATGAAGTTTCGGGCCATTTCAATATCATTTGGCCTAACTTCACTCCTCCGATAGCCAGACAGGGGCTCCCGGCAGCGAAAGTGTCGAAGACTTCAAAACTTCGATCAGAGCCTACGGATGGTCTCAGAATACCTCCAAAAGGCTCCATGCCAAATTTCAAGTCAAACGGATGACGTTTGACCCTTCATCAACTCTCGGGAAGCAAAAACAGGCCTATCGGCGGTGGAGCACCCCGGAATCATGGCATCCAAATCGGAGCTAATGGATCATCTCAAAATGACTCCAATAGGTCCCCTGTCAAATTTCAGGTCAAACGAACATCGTTCGGCCTAGTTTCAAAGCTCTGCATTTTCCTCGAGGTGAAATCAAGGCGAGCATTTGCGGGACCCCAAAAGGCTTCAAAACTCAAACCAAAGCCCATGGTTGGTCTTACTTACTACTCAGGAGGCTCCCTGTCAAATTTCAGGTCAATCGGACATCGGTTGACCAAAAGTCAAAGCTCGACATTTCTCTCATGGCGAAACTAAGGCAAGCATTTGCGGGACCCCGAACGGCTTCAAAACTCAAACCAAAGCCTATGGTTGGTCCTATCTACTGCTCAAGAAGCTCCACGTCGAATTTCAGGTCATTCCGACATCGTTTGGCCTAGTTTCAATGCTTGACAAAAAATCGGCAAAACCGCACAACAAAGTCTTCGGCTTTCCAGAAAAATAGGAAACTTTGTGCTCCGATTTGCGTGGCTTCTCGTCGGGTTTTCTTCAAGAGAATCAGGCCAATAAATGAGGGGAAATGTCAGGAAAAATACAGAAGAAAAAAGAATGAAAAAAGATCGAAAAACGGCGAAGAAGCGACGACCGAAAGGCGGCCAAAAAATGGGCCCAAGGCCCATGGTCGCCGGCGACCTTGGCCCATGGTCGCCGGCGACCATGGAATTTCCGGCGACCCAAAAGTCGCCGGAAACCCCTTTTTTCAGGTCCTTTTCGCGTTTCGAGTTGATTGGCCCCTGTGATTTTTCCAAAATCTAATTTTTCGTGCATGAAATCTGTCGATCTTCGTCAACATCACGGATTCGCCGCCAAATTCATTGGATGATCATTAGATGCCTCGAAATCGCCAACCGGCCGACAAAGAAAGCACACTTTCTGCCTGCCCGATCGTGAAATCGACAGGACAGATGTTGCCGGCATGTTGATATTAATCAATGTCTGAAATTGCATCGCCATCCGACATCAAACAACATGTGGATCCATCGGCGGTCATCGCAAGAAGAATTCCAAAAGACGCGGCGCGGCCCGCGACTCTTCAAGCGACTTGGCGACCAATTAATGAGGTTAAATGATCCGTTTTATGACAAGTTAATGCGGTCATTAATTCATTATTTTGGACGGCCCAATCAAAAGCAAGCAAATGGGAGTTACAAGTCAAAGGGTTTATGGCATTAAAGCCATGAAACTCCTCCCATGATGGGGATTGAAGGCAATTAAAGGCTCATTATTCTCCATCGGCCAATCAAATTCAAGGAAAAAGGAGTTACAAAACAAGTAATTTAAAAACTTGTAACTCCTCCCTTTATGAGCATTAATGCATTCAATGCTCATAAACCCTCCTAAATGGCTACCAAAGGCCTATAAATAGGAGGGCATTCCAAAGGAAAAGATCCGGATCTAGCTCTCGCTCTCCCCCCCGACGAAGACAAGAAAATCCAGAGAATTGCCCGAAAAATCCAAAGGCCCTGCAACTCTGCCGCAAAGACCACCAAAAGGTGATTGAAGCACCCTTGGGGGGCCACCCCCCCAAGGACCTCCCTTCCTCTACCAACATGGCTAAAACGTGGCTTTTCAGCCCGTTTACTTAGCTTTTTATCGGATATAAGACCTTCTCTTGGTCTTTGTCCTTTAAAAATCTGAGGTTAGAAAGTCAAGCCAAGAATCCAAGCATCGTGTTCTCATCTGCATGGACGACGGAGGAGCCCATACATGACTCGCGACCGTCGATCTGAATGTGTCCCCACAATCGAATGAGAAGTCAGATTTCTTTTCTTGATTTCTGTTGTACTTTATTTTTCTTTTAGAGACAAAAATCACAATTCTTGTCTTTCATAATGGATAAGACTTGTAAATCGCCTTTTACGGTAAAATCGCCTTTCACGGCAACAAATGAAATCGCCTTTCACGGCATTCAAAAAAAACCCTTTGTCTCTTTTCTTAAAATATGTGTGCAATAGAAACTAGAAAAAGTTTCATTTCCCCTTTCTACTTGTGAAGGTGGATCTTCGGATCACCATTCCTAAATTCCAAGTAGAAAAGTGAAATTGGCATACCCGTACAAAAAAAAAAAAGAAAGATGTTGATACCCTTTACTTTTCTTCTCCTCCCCTCCGCCGTACCCCGAAAGACCCGGGGCGGAGTCAGCGGGAGAGAGGGAAGAATCGGGTCCATCAGTTATATGCTTTGTTTAAATTATTGGTAAATGATTTTTAGCATGATAACTATGATGTGTTGAATCCATTCTTCATTTAATCTTTGATCTAAGTTGGATTGGATTCTTCACCTTGATTTCAAACCAAGTTTGTTTTAAAAACTTTATAAAACATGTTTTGTCAAATCCTTTGATTTCTTTTATAACATGTTTCATTTACTTGGTGGAATCATTTTGTTGTTTTCATCCATTTGAACCTCAGTTAAACTTTTGTTTTTGAAAACAACATTGCACATGCATCACATGTTTAGACATAATTAATTTCATACAACTTGTGAGCTTTTGATTTTCATATCATCAACAAGTTAGTATTTTGTACATGTGATTTGCATTTCACTGCAATCAAATCTTTGTGTGCTTTAAACTTTAAAATGCATTAAGCATACATTATTTGAGCCTTCATTTTAACTTGATTGTGTTAGATTGTATGGACTCAATCCATCATATGATGTAAATAAACTGATTAATTTCTTTATTTATCAATACTATCATGCTTTCCTTTCATGAGATGAATGGTGTTTTACTACTTAATGCACTTGACTAATACAAATGACATAAATGGTTCATGAGATGAACCGGGTCCAGTTAGTATATTAGATGTGATATATGTGTCTGGATAAGATCCACACACAGGAGACATTTGTCACAAATCTTATACTTAAACATCTTCACAACCGGTGATGAGACTGGGCATCTCATCTGATAAGGTTGCAGCGCTTTGATCACTATAAAATAGTGTGATTTGTCTCGATCATCAGAATGTAAGATTCTAGATCACGGTGCTGGTACATTGGATGTATTGAAGGACCATGAGAAGCACCTTATGGAATACTGTCTCGAGTTTAAGGTTTGCTCTCATAATTCCCTAGCAATAGGCTCTCAATCCTGAGACATTGATGAACTCAAGTTTCTATCTATTCATTTGCTTTGAGTCACAATGAGTGAGGCCAACTGTAGGTCAACACCTCGGTGTCTTGGGTATGTGGTAGTAGGACTATGGGAACATCCAATGGTCAAGATGGAATCTATCTATATTATCCCCTTGTGCCAATTAATGGATTTATCATTAGTAAGTGCGCACCCATCTCGATTAAGAGTTAATTGGATGGTACTGATGATCACTGTGATTAATTGGGGCTCAAGGATAATAAGATGTGGATCTAAATTGGTGGGACAGTTTTTAGTCCAATTAATCCATGGATATTGATAGAGGGGCTTAATTGTGGTAATCGGGAAGTTTAGGGTCTTCATTGTAATTTATTCCTAAGACTGGAGTGCAATTGCATTTATATAGTGGTGTTATTTGCAATTAACTGTGGGCCCGGATTGCACATGAGATGTGGGGTCACGTGTCCCAGTTGGAGCCAGCTTTCTATGGAATCCCTAGTGGTCCCCACGCTAGCCCAAGTTATTGGAAAGATACTAATCCTACTAGAACTCTAAGATGAAGGAATTAGGAAGTTACTATTTCTATTTGAAGTGGGACTTCTAATAGTGGTAATGGTAAGGTTACTATTTGGTGTAGAAGTAAGACTTCTATTTCAATTAGTACAAGAGAAGGAGGTTGCTTAATGCTATAAAAGGAGTAACAAAGGGCTGGAATAAACACACTCTTGAAAAACGTGCAGCCCCCTTAGTGTGCAATAGTTGCACATATTCTCTTCTCCTTCTAGTTCTCTTCTAGTTTCCTTGAGAGCTTCTAGTAGTTTTCTTTAGGAGATCCCACCCATCTCCTTTAGAGAAGAGTTCTGATACGGGCCATAGCGTGGAAGGCTAAGAGGGCTTGGAGATCCAAAGTTGTTTTCTTCTCCATCAAAGTACAAGCGGACAGCAAAGGTATAATCTGCTTCTCTAATGTTTTGTAGATTATTTTGCATGGTTTTGCTTGTAATATTGCTGTACATTATATAAGAGTATGAGGGATTGCATCCTGGATATGGTTAATGGCCTTGTGGACGTTTGATCCCTGAGTCAAGTGGGTCAAAAGTTTTGAAACCACATGCACGAGGCCCACCTATTTCCAACAGATTGAAGTTATCACACACACACATCATGAACATACACCTTTGCATTCATATAGTGTTTGTGTGAGTTAGATTTTCAATTTCATATCCACCTTATTAAGAGGCGTTGTAATTGAGCTTAATTGTATTCTCTTAGAGTGTTTTGTGAAGACACTACCTTGAGAGAAATCTTTCTTGTGTAAGGGTTATTGCTTAGCTTAGAAAAGCATCTTGTATAAGTTGTTGTTTAGCCTAGAAAAACAACATTGTTAGGTTTTTGCTTAGCCTTGGAAAGCATATTGTAAAGGTTATTGCTTTGCCTTTTGAAAAGCATAAATAGTGGAAATCCGGTGGGGTGTTGGATCACAAGCCGGTAGTGGATGTAGGCATTGAGGCCGAACCACTATAAATCCTTGTGTAGTGGTGTTTGGTTTGTGTTGATTGTTTTGTTTAAGCTTCCGCATATTGTTTGCTAATCATCACATGTGACTAGTTGATTGTTAAGAAGTTAAAATTGGCCATAATCAGTCATTAAGTGTAAATCACCCTATTCACCCCCCGTCTAGGGTTAGGATCCCGAACTTTCAAAACTGATATTGGAATGCATGCAAATAAATTTGTGTTTCTTATTCAAAGTTGGATGTAAAATTGTTATTCATTTGATTCTTTTCTTGGGCTATGTAGGCTGATTTCATAAAGGTTTTAGTGTTCAGCTGTATGCAGAATTTCTGCAGGTTCCGTGTTCATTTTATGTGCAGAATTTCTGCAGGTTTTGTGTTTAATTTATATGTAGAAGTTCTACATAGTTTTTGTGTTCAGATTACGTGCAAATTTCTGTAATATTTTAATGATCAGCTATATTCAGATTTCTACAAGGTTTAGTGTTCAGTTAACATTCAGATTTTTGCAAGGTTCAATGTTCAGTTATGTTCAGATTTCTGCAGGTTTTTAGTATGCAATTGTGTACAGATTTGTGCAGGATTTTTGTGTGCAATTGTGTCCAGATTTCTGTAGGATTTTTGTGTGCAATGGTGCTCAGATTTCTGCAGGGTTTTGTTGTCCATGAAAACCTAGGAAATTTCTGTCCATTCTTTAAATTCTTTGTTTGCAACTCCAACGCTTTTAAATGGGTTCTTTATCACTGAGATTCGAATTAGAAATGTTTTGAGTGATGGCTAATACCATGTTTTCACATATTGTTTGTTACAGCAACATGAACCTCTCTCATTAAAGTTTCCATTTTGTTTTAAGATAGTGAGGATGCATTTCAGAATTTATGTCTTTATGATTCTATTATGTTAAATTCTGATTTGAAAATGTTAGTTCATTTGAATGATTATTTGAGCCATGTATGGCCTGATTTACAGAAGTTTTCTAGCAATGAATTTATGTTCAGCCCTTTTATATGGTTTTGTTTATATTAATATAAAAATTTCTGGTTTACTAATGTCTTAAGAATGCTGGAAATCCTTCTCTAAATCTCTGTTTTCAGCTTAGTTAATGTCAGAATTTCTGCAATAATTCTGTGCATGGAGAGGCCAATTGGAATTTCTATGTTTTCCTTTAATTAGTGTTTAATTTCTATATCAAACTTGTGCATGGAATGAGATATTTTTAGAGTTGAATGGATGATATATTGAGGCTCGAGATAACTCAGCTGTAAAGGTTGAATTTGGTTTGAAAAGGGCGGAAGGAGATGTTCAAAACAGTACAGGAAGAAGCCCAGGCGTCCCAGCCAGCAAGCCTACTTGCTAGAGCGAGAGCGAGCCCACTTGCTGGAAGGGTCCGCTCGAGCGGACTCTAGCGGGCCCAGCCACTGTCTCACTTCATTTTTGGGCCTGTTATGCTACTTTTCTTAAATGTTTGGGCTTGTTTGCTGTCCTATTTGTTTGGATGGGCTGAATACTCCTTTTTTTTCTCACTAATGGATGCACATTTAAATCCAAATTTGAATGGAAGGAAGAATGGGAATTAAAAAAAAATAAAAAATTAAACACATTTGACTATGAAAAATTTAGGAGAGATTGTGATTGAAATTCTTTAGAAATGCCTAGAACACTACTAGAGTCTCAATTTGCACTCAAAGCTTCCAACTGCTGGACAACTTCGAAGGCATCAAACCCATGTTTATATTCTGACACTTGGACCTTGAGTGTTTGTTGAGATGGACTTAGTAGGCCATTCCAACACATTAATTATCTCATTCCAGATTTTCAATTTGTATATGTTTTGTATAAATTGTTTGAAAAGAGAGAAACTATATATGTTTTTGTATAAATTGATTTGAAATAAATTTGAGTGGTTCGCCACGTTCAGAAACATCGGTAAGGCTACTTATATGATTCGTTCGGATTTGTCAGTATGTTTTTGTTCAGAGTAGTTCCTCTTATCGATTCTGGAAATGTATTACTATGATTTGATTTGTATCGATTCAGGTTTTGTTTTTGAAAGGCACCACTAAGCTCAGGTTACCTTGTTGGGCTGATCACCCGGCTTGGAATCTTTAAATTATCTGCCAACTGCAGTTTGGACTCTGTCTGCTCCGGTCATGGCAACGGTTCTGTATTCCAGTCGCACGGGTAGTGGCAACGGTTTTGAATTCTGTCCCACTTCATGTGGCAACGGCTCTGTTTGTTCCGGTCCCACGGGTAGTGGTCACGGTTTCTGTTTGTTCTTGTTACTTCAGTAATAGGAGAATATAGTTATATGTGGATTGCCAGTGTTTTTACTCAGTTTATTATGTCTCTTTAAAATTATTAACGGTTTAGAAATTATTTAATTATTTCATCAATATTCATGTTTAGAGTTTTAATTTGTTTACAATGTTTTTCATAATGTTTTATAAATACTTGTCACTCTTTATTTGTTTATTTGCTTGCCAGACCGTTGTGTCTGATACTCTATTGCTTGTGCTAGATTTCGACCGCGTTACCTTTTAGACGGTTTGGGCAAAGGAGGCAGTTGAGCAGTCGGTGGGACGTGAGTGGCTGCCCAACGATGTCACCTATACGTCGCTTTTGATGCCAGAGTTCGTAACGTAATTTGGGGTAGCATTTTATTTACTTGGTTATTTTTGGATGGCTTTTATTAGCCTTTTTCTTTTGGGATTTTCATGAATATATTTGTATAATTTGTAACTTGAACATATGAGGGAAATGAATTGTCCTGTTACTGCCAGCTCAGTATTTTATGGCTCTTGATTTGTTCTAGTCTGATTATGAGCCTTGATTTGATGGCTTTATGTTAGCAGTTGAGTGCGACACGGAACCCGATGGCCACGGGCTCCGAGTCGCAACCCCATATCAGCTTTCGCGAAAATTTCAGGTTGTGTGGAATTTTGTAATCCTCACACATGCGGATCCTGGGGAAAGCAAAACTTTTAATTAACCCCAAATCACGCTTCCCGAGATCGAATTGCTACGGGATCTCGGTTTTGGGGCGTGACATTCAACATCTTTAAGATATCCATCAAACAATAGATATAACTATGAAATACAAGGAATGGATTCTAAAGAGGTTCATATGATCAAGATCACTACTATGAAGTTGAAACATGTATAAGGATAACATCACTTAGAGAATATACATGAATCAACATCATAACCATCCATTTAAAAAAAAATGACTAAAAAGCATAAAGGATGGATTTGAGTTCTAGTATGGTATCTACAAATATAACTAAGATCACAACCATACATGGAGAGATTTGACATTTGCATAGAGAGGATCAATCAACACTCAAGATGTAACTCATACCATATCATCAATAAAGAATATAACTATGCATGCAGAAGAAGGTATGGAGTTAGAAGGATCTCATGGATCGCATATAGATGAAAATGGATCTCATATATAGGTTTACCTATTAAGAACAATGGTTTAATTCCAATTCATCTAAAATGATCCATTAATCTATCACGCATCATCTCCACTCTAGCAAATGTACTAAGCTTACAATGCAATGGAAAATGGATATGAGGATTATACCAAATGAGCTTAGCACACTAAATCACATATGTACTTATTAAGCTCAAATGATAATAAAACAAAAGATTTTACTATAAAGCATATAAACAATCATCAATTTGCATTAATTAAAATATATACAAAGTTAGGCACAAACATGCAAATCAATGACACCATACCCAACCACGCAATGTAAGACATAACATCAAAATCAATTTGCATTTGAAAGAATGTGACTTTGTTGAGTAAAAATGCAAATTGTTTATAAAATTTATTTCCTTCCAAATGATATAATCATAATCAAGCACAAGGAAATAAATTCAAGGAAAATGCTTCTACAAATATAACCAATAAGCTTAGAACATTTTTCCGAAGTTTTTTCAAATCACTTCAATATTCAAAATCCTAACAATGAAGTGAACTATTATAAATTTTCAATTTGTATCCTAAATATGACAATATACACTCATACAAATTGAACACATATTTTCCATACCAAAAGATATAACTTGTAAGTTCATGGAAAACAAAAAATGTGGAACATAGGGGCAAATTATCAACAATGACATTAAATACAACATGCTTTACTCAAATTAATCGATCACGATATGTAACTATAAAATTTATTATCAATTAAATGAGCTTTTACCACATGTAGTCATTTACACAATACCCCAAGAAAATTGATTTTCATTTAAAGGAAACTTAGATAAGAAGAGCAAGATGAAAATCATTTTTACATATATCAATAATCCCCAATATCCACAAAACAATTTTTTTTTAAACTTGTATTTCAAAAATTGTAACTACTTGGAACACATACAAGTTGATGTTGTCAAACAATAATTTTCCATTTGAAAGTATAACTTAAAAAAATTAATAGAAAACTTAAATTGCTTTAAATCATTTGATTTCCAAAAAGATCTAATTATGACATTTATCAAATGATTTTACAACATCAATTGATCAACAATAGAAATGCACTACAATAGATATAACTATATGAACAAAATGCAAATCTATCAAGATAATATTGCAATCAAAGGATTTTGAAACCCATGGGATATAACTAAAAGATCATGAAGACAAAATCAAATGATCACAAAGAAACATTGCATTTTAAGAGATGTGACTATATTGAAACAAAATGCAAATGTAACATGACCAACAATTAGATATAATTAAAAAGAATAGGTTGGTCTAGAGAAATTCAAGGCCTTAAGGTTAATCTAATTGTCTACCTTTGAAGTTCCACCTAAGGTCTTGATAAGGTTGTCTTTGAGAGTTCACTTTGAAGTCCCACCAACTCTTGAAGATTTAACTCGAAAAAGTCTTAGAGTGGTGAAGAGATTCTTTGGGGAAATAAAGAGCTAGGAAGGAAAATTTTCATTTTCGACCATAGTGGAAATCGTTTTAATCATATGCAATAAAACACAACACTAGGGTTCTAATCTAGATTTTAGCTAATAAGGATCAACTTTGGGTTGTTAAGCCCTATAATGGAGTAACCTCTCTCTGATACCAATTGAAAAGTCCGGGATCCGAACCCTAGAGGGGGGGGGGGGGGGTGAATAGGGTGAGCTTCTAATTAATGACCAATTATGACCAATTCTAAACTTCTTTAAAATCAATTAGTCACAAGTGATGTTATAGAACTAAAGTGCGGAAGATAACAAAAACAATCATCACAAAGCATTCACCATAATACAAGGAGTTATAGTGGTTCAGCCTCAATGCCTACATCCACTACCGGCTTGTGATCCAACACCCCACCGGATTTCCACTATCTATGCTTTTCAATAGGCTAAGCAATAACCTTTACATTATGCTTTCTAAGGCTAAGCAATAACCTCTTACACTATGCTTTTCTTAGGCTAAGCAATAACCTTTGCAACCAAAAGGTTGGTTATCTCTCTAAGTAGTGTCTAGAATACACTTGATGGAGATACAATTTGAGCTCAATACAATGCCTCTTAATTAGGCGGATATGAAAGTGAAAATCTAATTCACACACACACACACACACACACACACACACACACACACACGGAATGCAAAGATGAATGCACAATGTGTATGTACGATGTCCTCAATCAATTTGAAAATAAAAGCTCATAAATGTATGCCAAAGGCTTTTAAAAGTTTTAGCTCATAAAAACATTTATGATTGAGGAAAGAATGCTAATCACATGTTAAAAATAACTTGTAAAAGATATACCAACGTATTTCAAACAAGTTGTGAAATTCTAATAACAAAATATGTGATGCATAAGGATTTCAATTAAATTAACAATGTAGCTCAATATATATATATGCTAAAAGCATTTGAAAGTGTAAAACATAAAAATAGATTTGATTGAAGTTAAGGGACAAATCACATGTAATTAAAAATTCAACTTGAAAATGATATACCTATCAATGCTAAGCAAGTTGTAAAACTTTAAAACAAAAGTACATATGATTTGTGAAGTTGTTGAATCCAAAACATAAGATAGATTTGAAAGTGATTTTCTTATGATGAAAAACAACATCCAAAGATTCAACCAAGTAAAGGAATCATGCTACATATAATTTCAAAGATGTTTTCAAAAACATGATTTACTTAGATATACCCATTTGAGCACTACTTGGTTTTAATCAAGGTGATGCATCCAAAACAATAAATCAATTCAAAACATATACATGTTAAGGACACAACAAATCATAGTTTATCATGCTAGAAAATATTTACCAATAATTAAAGCAAAGCATGAAAACATATGATTAAGAAAAGTAAAGCTTACTTAGTGATTTAACTCAATGGAATCAAGCTTTAGTTTTCCAAATGACCCCTATCATCCCCTAGCTCATTCTCCTTTGATTGGCCTCAAAACATATCAAGGAGGGCCTCTTAGTTCCTCACTTTTTCAAAGGAATTAACCACTATTTATACCCAAAAAATGCCCAACGGCTAGTCCCCGGTCGACCGGGAGCTCAACGGTCATAAATATAGCCATTTGAAAAACTGCTTTTAGCGGGGGCTAGAGACCGCCGGTAAAAGTGGTTTGGCTGCCGGTATAAGTTCTGTTTTCCTAAAAATGTGTTTTTTAAAGTAATTTCTTGTGGGGACTTTTGGGCTATTAAATCAAGCTTGGAATCATGATTTAAATCAAACTAAGATGATTAAAAACATTAAACATAAAAGCCTAAAAATTATTTGAAAGATTTAAACCATAGGCTAGCTTGATTTATAGAACTTCTTTTCAAATTTAAATGCATCCAAGTTTAAAATCAAAACATGCATAAATCAATATTTCTACAAGTCAAAAACAAAACAAAAAAAAAAAAAAACAAAAAAAAACAATGCATGTGTAAATCAAGATTTCAAGATTTTCTAAATCAATGCATGTTTGAAAATTTGAATGATACTAAAATGATAATGCATCCATTAAATTGCAATATACAAAATCCCTAACACCATCTTGCTTGTTCCTGATTCCTTGGTACCTTACACGTTTTATATTGCGTATTGTTTTCCAGCAAATGATTCTTCTATTTTATGAAAGTTATTGTTTAAATAGGTTTAAATGTTTTCCAAGGTAATTTCAATTAGTACCATATTATTATATCTTTTCACCCACTTGCCAAACGGTTGTATTTGATCCATTTCTTTGGTACTCAGGTCCAGTTGCCGGTTATCTGAGGAGGAGCCTGAGGAGGCGGTCGGTGAACCACAGCGTTTAGTTGAGTGGCATGCCGATGATGTCGTCTAGGAATTCGTTTGCTTGAGTTACGACACTTCTTGGGAATTGTGATTAACCATTCTTTTGGGTTACTATTTTGAGATGTATTGGCCTTTGTTGGCCTTTATGCTTTTAGGGAGAAAAAAAAAAACTAATTGATCTTTTATATAAACTTTAACATCACTTTTGGGAAAGTACTAATGATCATTGCTCACTCTGATATTCTATTATATAAATGTGTTATCAATCTTGTTATGTTGGATATGAAGGTGTGAATTAGATTTGCTACATGCTTCCACATTTAATAGAAATATTTATGTTCAAGTGATATCCTCACCGCAGACACCTGTGGGAAATCACGTGCATGAACAATATCTTATCCTTTATTGACCCGTGGACATATTAACAAATTTATTATATGTCTTATGGCATTAACCATTCATTCGTATATCATCATCACCCAGTCCCGATCCCGGATTAGGCCCGTGGACCCGGTCTGGGGTTGCGACAGATATCGTGAGCAAGGTTGGTGATGTGGCATATAGATTTGCCTTACCACCCGAACTCTCCGGCGTATACAACGTCTTCCATGTGTCAATGTTGAAGAATTACATTCACGACCCATCACATGTACTCCGTCATGAACCTTTGGAAATCAGAGAAGATGCTATATTTGTTGAGAAGCCTGTCTAGATCATTGATACGAAGGAACAAGAATTGAGGACACGGACAATTCACTGGGTGAAAGTACTTTGGGAAAACCATGAACCGGAAAGAGGAAACGTAGGAACTACGAGATCAAGTTCACAAGAAGTATCCACACCTATTACCTGAGGTTAGTTGTGATTTAATTTTGAAGTACCAAATATCCCAAGGGGTGGAGGATGTAAGACCCCATCTCGAGTGACTGCTTTTAGAATAAATTAATTCTTGTTTTAGCTTTAAGTGAGATTAGTGGATTTGAATTAAGTTTGGGTTAGAATAGCATCTATATAGCTTTGGGAATTTTGAGTGCCTTCTTGATTTAGTGGGACCCTTTGGGGTTTTTTTTTAGTGACTTCACATGAACAAGGGAGATTATTCGAGATTCCATAAATTCATGTTTTAACTCCGTTTGACTCATCTCGTTAACCTCTTCAACTTTCATGTCGATTCTGTTCTCATTTGAAACCCCGAAACTCTACTTTTCTAATGTTAAGGGCAAAACAGTCTTTTTACACAAAATCTGGACACTATTTTCAATGTCTCCGAAACACGCGAAACATATACTTTTTGTAAATTAGATTTTAAAGTGAACATTTCTTCCTCCTTCGTTGAATTCATTCGAGGTCTTGAAAAGCATGTTTTAAGCCTGACAAGTTTGGTTAGTTGCGGGACCCACCATCATTCTCTATATAAGGAGAACTCACTTTCCACTTTACTCTTTCTCGCTACTTTTCATTGAAAAAAGGTTTGCTTAGAGGCTACCTAGGGTTTTCTTCTTCTTCTTGCTCTCTCCATCTCAATCCACTACTACTTGCTAAATGGAGAAATGCATGTCATCATCTTCTTCCTTTCCTTGAAGGCTTCCCATTGATATCTTTTATAGAAGAATACACCTACTCTAGGTTCTCCTTTGAGCTAGCTCTTGCCATTAGATGACCCTCCAAGTAAGCAATCTCTCCAATCTTCTAGATTTGTATTCTTGTAACCTTAGAGAGCCTACATCTCCATTATTGGAAGCTCTCTCTTTCTATTTCCTTGTTTTGACCATTTAGGGCTCTAAATGGGTTGATTTGGGGGTTTTTGTGTAGCTTGATGTTTTGTGGTGTTGGAGTGTGATTAGGAGCTTGTTTTGGCTAGCTTGGACCCAAGGCAAGTGAATGAATGAGATATGAATGTGCTTGTGTTGTTTTCATGGATTTTCTCTTGATTCTTGCTTTTGAATTAATCATGTTGAACCTTGATTATGTTTAGTTTACTAGACATTTGTTTTAGATGCTCTTATATTTTGATGTATTCCATTGAATTCAGTTTTGAAATGGGTTTAATTTGAGTTGACATTTTTATGCTTGGATTGTTGATTTTATGAAGTGATTGATGGAGGTTTGGATGGTTGTATTTGAAGGAGTGGAAGTGAAATGTGGAATGATGAAATGGAGGAGCTTTTTAGCTCATTTTATTGCATGAAACAGATGGGAAATAAGGAGAACCATTTTGAGGATGAAAAGGCTTAAATCTGACTCATTGTGAATTTCTCGCAGCTGGGAGGAAAAGGCTTAAATCTGAACTCATTGTGAATTTCCCGCAGCTGGGAGGTCAGCTGAAGGTCACCTATTGGCTAGTCGCCTGGTGACTGGCGGCTAACCGAACCAGGTTTGGTCACAATTCCAGAAAGCTGTTTTCAGTTCTGAAGTGGGGCGGTGAGCTAGCGATCACCAAGTCGGCTAGCCGCCTAGTAACAGCCAGCTAACCAAATTAAGGCAGTTACAATTTCAGTATGCTGTATCTTGTCTGACAACCCATAGTCTGCCGCGCAGCCAACGGCTAACCGCCGAACCCATCAGCGGCTAACCACCGAACCGATCAGCGGCAAATCGCCTGCTAACCGCCAGGGAACCGACCTTTCCCCAGAATTTTGGAAATTTAAAATGAATGAAAGAGTATCTATCCCTACCACTTGTGGACTTTTCTTGGTCGATGTGTACACCTTGATACCCTTAATATCGTTTAAAAATTGGGCACCATCTAATGAACTTTCAATATGGGATCTCAAAGTGTAGACTAATTCGACGGGTACGGTCCCAAGGTCTCGACGTGGAAATTACGAATTATACACTTTTAGTGTCCTGCTAGCATTGTATATGCCTGACCAGACATGAATGTGAATTATGTGCCTATGAGCACCATGTCCCGCCTGTTTAGGTGTTACACACCTACTTGTATATATATGTATATGCCTTGATTGTTTTCTCGCAACCTATAAGTCGGCACCACTAAGTTTGGACAACCTTGTTGGTCTGATCCACCAACTTGACGTCCCCCTCTTTCTCTTGCCAGCTGCAGTCTGGATCCTGCCTGTCCCGTTACCCGGTGTCGCGACCCCGGACCGGGTCCCACTGGCCTAATTCGGGATCGGGACTAATGGTGATGAAAGATAATGATTGATGATCGGTAGCCATACTATGAATTTATTTTAACCAATACGTATCCGAGTCAATAAAAGGATGTCACTCGTATACGTGATTTCCCACAGGTGTCCGCGGTGAGGATATCAAAACAACATGAATATTTCCTTTGAATGCGGAAGCGTGCAGTAAATCTAATTCATATATTCATATCCAAAATGGCAAGATTTATAACAATATTATAGCGAGTATCAGAATGAGCAATGATCATTAGTGCTTTCCCCAAAAGAAAAGTTAAACTTTATACAAAAGATTATTTAATTACATTCCCCAAAATAGAGGCCAACAAAGGCCAATATAAACAAAATAAATAACCCAAAAGAATGGTTAACCATAACCCAAAATGTTATACAACTCAGACATCTGAATGTCTAAACGACATCATCAGCATGCCACTGGACTAATCGTTGCGGTTCTCTGACTGCCTCCTCATGCTCCTCCTCGGTAAAACCAACGACGGGACCTGAGTACCAAAGTTGTGGGTCAAACACTACGGTTTGGCAGGTGGGTGAAAAGATATAACAATAATAGAAATTAACTTGGAAAACATTTAAACCTGTTAAAACAATTACTTTCGTAAAACATAAGAATCATATACTGGAAAACAATATGCAATATAAAACATGTAAGTTATCTACGGAAATCAGGAAACAAGCAAGATGGCATCCACACGAAGCTAAGTCCTCTATCACCGAAGTGATAAGAGCATATCGGGATATTAATCTCAGTCACTGAAGTGAGGAGGTACAACAAAATATACATATACAGAATAATATGGGACATGACCACGGTAGCGAACCGGGCATCGGGAACCATAGTAGCAATCTGCGGCATCGGGACAAGACTATGGTAATAACAGGGTAGCGGGATCCAAACTGCAGCTGGCGGGACAGGAGGGAAATCTCCAAGTAGGTGGATCAGACCAACAAGGTTATCCAAGCTTAGTGGTGCCGACTCATAGGTCAAATAACAGAAACCAAGACATATATAAAACACAGCCAGTGCAAGTAAGTAAACGGGTGGGATGGGGAGCTCAAAGGAACAAGTATCACTTTATTCGGGCATGTATAAATAGGCTAGCAAAATGCTAAAATACCGTTTCAATATTTTCGGGAATGATAAATTATAAATAGTGAATTTCGGGACAAGTATCGAGGTTCAAAATTTAATCAAGGTAGATAGGGGTCCCATATGTCGATTTTTTTATTGACCTTGTACTCCTTGAGTTTGGAGACATTCCGAGCTCCTTATATACCTTGGTTATTTCAAAACATACAATGAATATTCGTGATGTGGTTTCTTTCTCAAACGGGTGTTAAACAATGGTTATAAGTCTTTCCATCACAATAGGGTTCCCAACAAACCTCTCTCAATCATTTAAATATTTTATTCTCACTCTAAAAATAGCCCCAAGATGAACAGTGTCCATCGCTCGAGTGGACCCAGAGTTTGCTCGAGTGATAAGCTCTTTGGAATGGTTTCCTGGGATGGTTCGCTCGAGTGGATAAGGGTTCGCTTGAGCGGACATGTTGGCTTGAGCGAAAAATACATTCGCTCGAACTAACAAGTTTCTATGAGAGTTCTAGGAGAGTTATAGGAAAGTTTGCTCGAGCGAAGTTTGGTTCGCTCGAGCGAAGTTTGGTTTGCTCGAGCGAACTGTCTACTGGAATAGAAGGAATCCCTTTCTTGACAGGTCGCTCGAGCGACCTGTCAAGTTCGCTCGAGCGAACTGTCTAGGAGCTGATTCCGCGAAAGTTTTGCACTCTTCTTTTTTCCACTTCTTACAAACTCCTTGAATCCCATTTCTTCATCAAAATGAGAGGGTTAAAACCTCATTCAAACACCATTTAAATTCCCATCAATACTTCCATAAACATCAACTAAACACCTTCTTCTCAATCACATTCAACCACAAAGATGAGAGAAAAATGCCACCAAATCACAAGGATTCATTTATACTCCATACAACCAATAAATGAGAGGTCATAAAGACAAATGCTTCAAGAGTCAACAAAATCAACCAACTCATTCATGTGCACTATTTCAAAAGTTTGTAAATCAAGAATAACATGAATAGAGATTATAAAAATCAACACATTTTTTATAAAATCATTTAATGCACAAAATATCAATTCATCCACTTGTCTTAGGTCTCTAATCAAGAAATCAAGCCTCTAGTCACCTCTTTCAAGCCAAGAACAAAAGCTACACAAAAACCCCAAATAAAACGCTAAAATGGTCAAGACAATGCACAAGAAGAAGCAAACTTCGATAATGGAAAAGGAGACTCTCATAGGCTAGGAAAGCACACATTAAAGACAAAGGGAGGGATTGCTTACATGTAGGTTCTCCAAATAGACAAGGTGAGTGCAAAGAGAGTCTTGGAATGTGAGGTTTCTTCCACAAATGCAATAAATGAAGAGCTCTCAATGAGAGGAAGAGAGTGGTGATCTCCATTTCTCAAGAGATGTACGATCTGTAGTGATTGGAGGAGGGAAAAAGAAGAAGGAGAAGAAAAGGGAGGAAAACCCTAGGTTGGGTTGGGTTTGTGCTGGAAAAAGGAGAAATGAAGAAGGGTCTTCCTTATATAGCAATTGGGGAGTGGGCTCGACCCCTAAGAATCTTGTTGGGTTAAAATCATAGCTTTCGGGGCTTCAAATGAATTTGACGAAGAAGGGAGAAATGATCGTTGAAATTTCTAGTTTCCAAAAAGTATATGTTTCGCTGGTTTCGGAAATATTAAATATTGGGTACAGACTTAGTGTAGAAAGACTGTTTTGCCCTTGAAGCTTGGAAAGTCGGGTTTCGGGATTTCGAACGGGAACGGGATCAACATGAAAGTTGTAGAGATTAATTAATGAGATAAGTAAAATGAGATAGAAACACCAATTATCGAAATCTCAGATAATCCCCCAAGTAATCGCAAAGTCATAAAAGGAATCCCCAAAAGGCCCCACTAATCACAAAGGCACTCAAAATTTCCCAAAGCTATAACAAAGATATTCTAAACCCAACTAAACCAAAATACACTAATCACGCTTAGAACTAACACATAATTTAATTAACACTAATCGAGGTCACTCGGATTGGGGTTTTACACCCGGTTCCGCGGCCGTGGTCTTGTCTAGTTACATGCATATATGATTAGTGATGGGGGATTTAGCTCAATGTGGTTGTCATCTTGCCAGTTTCTTATTCCTTGATACCTTTTTATGTTTTATACTGTACGTGTGTTTTCTAACTGATGATACATTTTCTCTCATGGAAATTATTGCTTAAACATGTTTTAATGTTTTCCAAGGCATTATTTGATTGGTCATTTTGGTTTATCATGAGATCTTATAAATGCCATCGTCATTGATTTACTTTGTTTTACTCAGTTTTCTCTTTATTGTACTTATTGCTTTATAAATCTTCAAATTATTGTATTTTAGCATGATTATACTTCATTATTTTGCCTGCAAGACAGTCGTGTCTGACCCTTTCGTTTTGGTACTCAGATCCAGGTTTCGTTGCCCTTGAGGAGGAGCACGAGGAGGCGGCTGGAGAGCCACAACCAGTAGGAGAGTGGCAGGCTGACGATGTCGTCTAGACATGTGACAACTTGGTCCGGGCGGCACCCTTAACCACGGGGCGTAGCGTGTCAACCACGGGCTTCAAACGGTGAGTCTCCGTTAGCCCACATTGGAAATATCCATGTCCTGACCCTGGGCTTATAAGTCAAACCCCGTATTAACTTAGCATGAGGCCTTTTAAAACCGTGCGGCCCCGGAAACCGTAAGAACTCCGAAGTTAAGCGTGCTCGGGCGGGAGTAGTACTAGGATGGGTGACCTCCTGGGAAGTCCTCGCGCGTGCTCGTGGGCCAAAGCGGACAATTTCATGCTGAGTTGGGCGGGGTTGTGATAGTTGGTATCAGAGCCGAGGACGGCTCTATTTCCAGTGGGGGAGAATGTGACAACTTGGTCCGGGCGGCACCCTTAACCACGGGGCGTAGCGTGTCAACCACGGGCTTCAAACGGTGAGTCTCCGTTAGCCCACATTGAAAATATCCATGTCCTGACCCTGGGCTTATAAGTCAAACCCCGTATTAACTTAGCATGAGGCCTTTTAAAACCGTGCGGCCCCGGAAACCGTAAGAACTCCGAAGTTAAGCGTGCTCGGGCGGGAGCAGTACTAGGATGGGTGACCTCCTGGGAAGTCCTCGCGCGTGCTCGTGGGCCAAAGCGGACAATTTCATGCTGAGTTGGGCGGGGTTGTGATAGTAATATATATGCTCACAACTTATAGAAGTGATCCCCTTTTTATACTTGAAACACATCTTGAAACATATCTTGAAAATACTTGAAACACATCTTGAAACATATCGTGGAAATACTTGATTTCAAAACGAGTACCATGTATTACTTGAAGTATCAAAACAAAGTTCAAAACGCGATAATTTTGTCAAGTACGTACTTAGGCTATTCAATGACTCTTGGGTGATTGGAACTCTGTTGTTAAAAATCTAATAATTGGTGTCCCCGAAGTTGCTTCGTATCTTGGAGTTCCAATCACGCAATGTCAGGTTAAAGTCCACAACATAGCCTAGTTTTTCTTTTCCAATCCTTAAAAGTGCAATAAATGGGTTAAAATTTCTAAACAGGCTCTTTGCCAAAAAAAATTCAGGCAGCAGGTAGTTCGCTCGAGCGAACCAGGGGTCGCTCGAGCGGACAGCTTGCTGTCTGTGCCCGGACCAGGCCCCTGCCTGGCATGAGCGCAGCCAGAAGCCTGTTCGCTCGAGCGAACCCCGCGGTGAGGGTTCCAAACAAATACGCATGGAACAACCCACTCACCGCGGGAACCTGTGGGAGGTCTTTAAATCTTTCAAAATTTTTAACTAACCGCCGCGGCCTTGGTTCGAGGTTGCGACAGGACTGGTATCAGAGCCGAGGACGGCTCTATTTCCAGTGGGGGAGAATGTGACAACTTGGTCCGGGCGGCACCCTTAACCACGGGGCGTAGCGTGTCAACCACGGGCTCCAAACGGTGAGTCTCCGTTAGCCCACATTGGAAATATCCATGTCCTGACCCTGGGCTTATAAGTCAAACCCCGTATTAACTTAGCATGAGGCCTTTTAAAACCGTGCGGCCCCGGAAACCGTAAGAACTCCGAAGTTAAGCGTGCTCGGGCGGGAGCAGTACTAGGATGGGTGACCTCCTAGGAAGTCCTCGCGCGTGCTCGTGGGCCAAAGCGGACAATTTCATGCTGAGTTGGGCGGGGTTGTGATAAGACATTTAGTCAAGCCTTGAGATACGACACATATTGGGATCATACTTTGGGGTTTTTAACTAACATATTCTTTTGGATGTATTGGCCTCTGTTGGCCTTTATTTTTGGGGAGTGATTAATTAACTGATCTTTTGTATAAACAATTAACTTGTTCTTGGAAAATGTCAATATGATCATTGCTCACTCTGACATCAAATTATATACACGTGACATTAGTCTTATGATTTAGAAATGAATTGTGAATGTGATTTGCTACACGCTTCCGCATCTTGAATGAAGATATTATGCATGTGTGATATCCTTACCGTAGACACCTGTGGGAAATTGTAAGACCCCGACCCGAGTGACCTCGATTAGTGTTAATTAAGTTGGGTGTTAGTCTTAAGTGTGATTAGTGTATTTTGGTTTAGTTGGGTTTAGAATAACTTTGTTATAGCTTTGGAGAATTTTGAGTGCCTCTATGATTAGTGGGGCCCTTTGGGGGTTCCCTTTTTCAATGTTTATTTCTTCCTTCTTCGTCGAATTCATTTGAAGCCCCGAAAACCACTATTTCAGCCCCACAAGATTTCTAAAGGGTGGAGCCCACTTGCATTTGCTTCTATAAGGTGAACCCATCTCCTTCCTTTCCCTTTTCCAACACAACTCATTCTAAGCTAGGGCTTTTCTTCACTTTCCCTCTTCTTGTTGATTTCCATCATAAAATCTCCACCAAACCTTGCACAAATTGAGAAATGAATTCCACCATTCTCTTCCTCTCTTTGAATGCTTCACATTGATACCATTTATGGAGAAAACCTCTTATTCCAAGATCCTCTTTGAGCTTGTCTTGACTATTTGGAGAACCTACAAGTAAGCAACCCTCTTAATCTTTTAGATTTGTGTTCTTGTAATCCAAGAGAAGCTCCATCTTCATTATTGGAAGCTCCCTCTTTCTATTTCTTTTTTTGACCCATTTTAGAGTTTGCTTTGAGGGTTTTTGTTGTAGATTTGTTCTTGGCTTGGAAGTGGTGATTAGAGGCTTGTTTTCTTGATTAGAGACCTTGAGGCAAGTGGATGATTTGATATTTGGAGCTTTGAATGATTTTAATGAAATGCATTGATGATTTCAATATATGTTTCATACTATTATTGATTTGCATTGATTTGAGATAAATGTACATTAATGAGTCTTGTTAGTTCAATTAATGTTTTGGAATTGTGGTTGATAGCCTTTTATTTATTACTGGATTCTAGTATAAATGAATCCTTATGATTATGGATTTTCTCTTCTCTTTTGTGGTTGAATGTGATGGGGAAGAAGATTATTTGATTTGATGATTATGGAGGTATTAATGTGGAGTTTTGAGTGATGTTTATAAGGGGTAATGAGCCTCTCATTTGGTGAAGGAATGAGGCTTAAAAAAAGTTGTAAGAAGGAGAGGAAAAGAGGAGAGCGGAACTGTCTCGGAACCCATTTCTGGACAGTTCGCTCGAGCGAACTTGGTGGTCGCTCGAGTGAGTGTTCAGAACAGGCTCCAAACCATTCTAGTAGACAGTTCGCTCGAGCGAACCCTCTATCCACTTTAGCGAACCTTCCCAAAAACATATCAAGACTTTCACAGAACCTTGTTAGTTCGAGCGAGCTATCTGTTCGCTTGAGCCAACATGTTTGCTCAAGTGAACCTTCTATC
>QPKB01000524.1:0-27879 GCA_003546025.1 Camphora micrantha
TACAAATTTTAAGGGAGTTTGGCTGAGTTCATCATCTTCTCCAAGATCTTCTTCTTGTCTAGAGTTCTTCAAAGGTTAGCAATGGCTTCCTTCTTGAAATTTTGGATTTTTTAGACCCTTTAGGATTGTTTTATCATACATGCAAGAGCCTTCATGAAAAGCTTCCTTGATTTCCAAAATTTTGTGGATTTTTAGTGTGTTTTCTTTGGATTCTTTTGTGTAGATTGGAGTTGTTGAGTTTGAGAGATCTTAGAGTGGTTTGTGAACCAATTTATCTCAGGCAAGTGGATAATTGGATTGTGTATTCATAGTGTAGAAATTCATCTTTTCTAAGAGTTCTTTTGATTTGAATTTTGAAGCTTTGAAGTGGGTAGTTATGTGTGATTTTTGTGCAGGAAAATGGTTTAATGTTGACTCATCTCAAGTTGTATTTTGTTGCTTGAGATTTCAGTTTTGTTTAGAAAGGATAAATTATGTGTTTATCTAATTGAATTCTGAAATTCTGTTTTCTTTCTTGTTTTTGATATATGCTTGGGATGATGTGATGATGATAGTGGTTGAATGAGGATGTTTGGAAGCATCTTGAATTCAGTTTTTGATTGAGTTGTGAATACAAGAAGGAAGGGAGAGTTCTGATATGGGAAGAAGGAAAATTTTGAAACAAAAGGAGGAGAGAGACAGTCAACTAAGCTGACTGTCCACGGGCTGGACAGAGGCCCAGCCCGCTCGAGCGCGCCTAGGCCAGCTCGAGTGGGCCTGGCTTCTGTCACAGCCCGCTCAAGCGAACTAGGCCCGCTCGAGCTGGGCCTAGGTCAGGGCCTGGGTCATTTCCTGCATGCATTTTTGGGCTGTTTATGCTAGTTTTGAGCCCGGTTCGAGTATGAAAATTCCCTAATGACTTATTAAGCATCGGGAATTAAGAATTTGAGCCCGAATCATTTTTATTTGAATCAAACCATAGAGAAAGTTTGGAAAAGAAGTAAACTTACCCGGGAATTTTCTATCTTAATATACACTTTATGCCCTCAATTGTCGGTGACCTTCAGAGACACCAACTTCTTCACTCATAAAACGACATGGAGACAATAAGTGTGTATTGAGACGGCCTCGGTAAGCCCATCAAACATTATCAATCATCCAAATCATCTCATTCCAAGTTAGAGAAAGTTTATGTTTTCTCATAAATTCGTTTGAAACAAAGTTGGTTAATTTGTCATGTTTGAAAAACAATGAAAAGGCTACTCATCTGATTTGTTCTGAATCTGTCTGTTTATTTTGATAAAGAGTAGTCCTTTTATCAGGTTTGAATTGTGTTTAATGGTTTGAATTGTATCATTTTGGATTTGAATCGGCACCACTAAGCTTAGGTTACCTTGTTGGGCTGATCACCCGGCTTGGAATCTTTAAAACTATTTGCCAACTACAGTTTGGATTGTGTCTGTTTGTCCGGCCATGGCAACGGTTCTGATTTTCGGTCCCATGAGTAGTGGCAATGGTTCTGTTTTCCGGTCCCATGAGTAGTGGCAACGGTTTCTATCTATTTGTTCCGGCCATTTTATATGGCGACGGTTTCTGTCTGTGTGCTCTTATTACTTCGGTAATAGGAGAATTTAGCTACATGTGGTTTGCCATTATTTTGATTATTTGTCAGATAATTTGAGATATTTAAATCATGAAAACTTCATTTGTTTGTACAGAAATAATTCATTTGATTTTTATTCTTTATATATATATATATGATTTGTTTTATCAGCATCTTTACGATTTTAAACATGATATTCATAACTTGTATATCAAATCTGTTTTATTCGCCCGCCAGACCGTCGTGTCTGATACTTCTTTTGTTTGGTGTCAGATGTCGGACCCGCAGCCTTTGAGGCGGAGTGCACGCAGGAGGCAGTAGGGCCTTAGGTGGAGCCCG
The DNA here is from genome assembly GCA_003546025.1 of Camphora micrantha. Taxonomy (NCBI): domain Eukaryota; kingdom Viridiplantae; phylum Streptophyta; class Magnoliopsida; order Laurales; family Lauraceae; genus Camphora; species Camphora micrantha. The sequence goes on from QPKB01000524.1 coordinate 1,922, forward strand.
AGTGGCAACCAAATGATGTCATGTTGACGTCATGTTTGATTTGGGGAATCGATAACATCTTTTGGGAAAGTGACAGTTACTTTTGGGATTTTTGTTTATAGCCTTCGTTGGCTTTGTCAGGGCTGTATAAATTAAACTACTTTTGTTCACAACTGTAATTAACCTTGGTTATGCTATGTATATATTTCTCTTTTGATATCGATCTTGTATCTTTATCTTATGTTATATGGGATTTTATTTTGCTACATGCTTCCGCATAACATTATTTTGATGTGAAATCGATTCATTGATTGTGATGGATCGTCCGGGATCCTCACCGCGGAATCCTGTGGGAAAATAATTAGCGCGTGCGGGCGAAATTTTCTAGTCCGTCGCGCTGCGTCCCCGGATTAAGGACTTGATTATCAGGGTCTCGGTCCGGGGGCGTGACAACCAATAAATCAATTTCATATCAAACGATAATATGCGGAAGCATATAGCAAAATAAAAATCACATATAACATAAGATAAGTGCACAAGTATAGCATCAAAAGAGAAATATATATATGTAAGAGCGTAGCCCAAAGTTAAGATTAAAGTTGTGAGGATCGAAAGTAATTTAAGTTATACATCCCAACAAAGCCAACAGAGGCCATAGACAAAGTTCCCAAAATAACAGTCATTCCCCAAAAGATGGTATCGAAGCTTCAGTCCCAACATGACGTCTACATGACATCATTTGGCTATCACTCATGCTCTACTTGAGGCTCTACTGCCTCCTGCGCGCACTCCGCCTCAAAGGCTGCGGGTTCGACATCTGACACCAAACAAAAGAGTATCAGATGCGACGGTCTGGCAAGTGAATAATACAGATAAGATATACAAAGCTTATAAATATCATGTTTAAAATCATAAAATGCAATTGGAAGGAAAACGTGTAAAGAGTAAATCAAATGAACTAGTTCTGTACAAATAAAGAAATATTTCTAACTATCTGACAAATAATCAAAATATTGGCAACCCACATTTAGCTAAATTCTCCTATTACCGAAGTAATAAGAGCACACAGACAGAAATCGTCGCCATATGAAATGGCCAGAACAAACAGACAAAAACCGTTCCCACTACTCGTGGGACCGGAAAACAGAACCGTTGCCATGGCCGGAGCAAACAAACAGAATCCAAACTGCAGTTGGCAAATAATTTTAAGGATCCCAAGCCGGGGTGATCAGCCCAACTTGGTGACCTAAGCTTAGTGGTGCCGTTCAAAACCAAAACCTGAATCGATACAATTCGACTAATAATATTACATTTCCAAATTCGATAGAAAGGAACTACTCCAAACAAATATATATATATATACTCACAAATTCGGACGGGTCAGATGAGTAGCTTTATCGTTAAATTCAGACCTAACAAACCAATAAATTATGTTTCAAAATGAATCATAAGGAAAATTTATGATACATTCAGTAATATGGAATGAAGTGACACACAGAGGTTGCTTGATCTTTCGAGGATTTTCTCATTATACAGTTAATGACACAACATCGGTTATGAAACATAGTTTGGTGCCTCTGAAGATCTCCGATGTTTGGGACACCAGTGCATTATCCTTTTGGGGATACACCTTGGATACTGCGATGTACATACTAAACCTCGTACCATCTAAATCTGTACCTAAGACTCCCCAGGAGTTGTGGTCTGGGCGAAAGCCTAGTTTGCAACATTTACACATTTGGGGTTGTCCGGCACATGTGCTAAAGGTCAAGACGGATAAGTTGGAATCGAAGTCGGAAGTATGCACGTTTGTAAGATATCCTAAGGGAACTACATGTTGGCTATTCTATGATCCCAGAGAGCAGAAAGTGCTGGTAAGCACCAATGTGGTTTTTCTGGAGGAAGATTATATGTTAGACCAAAAATCTTTAGAAAAGGTGATCTTGGAAGAGATTCAAGATAAATCAATTCCAAATCCAAGTATGACCGAACTTGAGGAAGAACCACCCTTACCAGACCCAGTAGTTACACAAGTGCCTTGTCGTAGTGGGAGGATTGTCAGACCCCCTGACTGGTTCTCGTTCTTGGAAGAGTTTTATGAGGCAGTCTCGGAAGAACCAGAATAAGATCCCTGTAACTATGATGAAGCAATCAATGACATAGATTCGGGACGTTGGCAAGATGCTATGAAAGCTGAGATGGAGTCTATGTACTCCAATCAGGTCTGGACACTTGTGGACTTACTTGCCAATATTAAACCTATTGGGTGCAAGTGGGTCTATAAGAGTAAAAGAGGACCAGATGGTAGAGTGAAGACCTTTAAGGCCAAGCTTGTTGTGAAAGGGTATACTTAGAAAGAGAGTATCGATTATAAGGAAAACTTGTGCCTGTAGCCATGCTCAAGTCCATCCGGATACTCTTATCCATTGCGACTCATCTCGATTACAAGTTTGGCAAATGGATGTCAAGATAGCATTTCTCAACGGCCATCTGGAGGAAGACATCTATATGGTGCAGCCAAACGGTTTTGTCGCTAAAAACCAAGAGCAAAAGGTTTACAAGCTGCATAAGTCCATTTATGGACTGAAGCAGGCATCTCGAAGCTGGAACATCAGTTTTGACTAGGAAATCAAATCATTTGGTTTTTGTCAAAATCCGGATGGGTCATGTCTGTACATGAAAAATGAAGGTGATAGGGTAGTTTTTCTGATATTATATGTTGATGACATCCTACTCCTTGGGAAAGGCATAGGAATGTTGTCCACACTGAAAGTTTGGTTGGCCAAGACTTTTGATGTGAAGGACTTGGGAGAAGCTAGCTACATCCTAGGGATCAAACTCCATCGAGACTGGAAAAATAGGATGATTGGCTTATCTCAAGCTGCATACATAGATAAGGTACTAGTATAGTTTGCTATGCAAGACTCCAAGAAGGGTATTACACCTTTCAGGCATGGAGTACACCTTTCCAAGGATCAGTGTTCTAAGACACCTGAGGAAAAGGAGCAAATGAGGTCGATACTATACGCTTCAGATGTTGGTAGCCTCATGTATGCTCTACTAAGTACTAGACCGAATATCTGTCATGCAATGGGCCTAGTCAGCAGATATCAGTCTAATCCAGGACCTAAACATTAGATTGCTGTAAAATGTATTCTCAAATACTTGAGAAGGACTAGAGATTACATGTTGATTTATAGCAGTGATGAGCTAATTTCAATTGGATACATAGATTCTGACTTTATGTCAGACAAGGATTCCAGGAAATCCACTTCTGGTTATGTGTTTATGCTTGGTGGTGAAGCTATCAGTTGTAGGAGTATAAAACAGGAATGTACCACTGATTCCACCTTAGAGGCTGAATATATAGCAGCTTGTGAAGCAGCTAAGGAAGCAGTATGACTCAAGAGATTCCTTATGGAACTTGGGGTGGTACTTTCGGCACTACAGCCACTCAAAGTTACTGTGACAGCAGCGGGACAGTCACTCAGTCCAAGGAGCCCAGAAGCCATAAAAGCCAAAAGCATGTATAGAGGAAGTATCACTTAGTCAGAGAGATTGTGCAGAGAGATGATATTGCTATTACCAAGATAGCCTTTGTGGACAATCTAGCAGATCCCTTTACTAAGCCTTTAACTACCAAAGTCTTTGAGCAACATGTAGATGGGATGGGCATGAGATGCAACCCTGACTGGAATTGAGCCCAAGTGGGAGATTGTTAGATTGTATGGACTCAATCCATCAGATGATGTAATAAATTAATTAATTTATTATTAATCAATAAAATCATGATTTCCTATCATGAGATGAATGGTGTTTTACTGCTTTATGCACATGACCAATACATATGACATGATACTTCATGAGATGAATCGGGTCCCAGTAGTATTTTAGATGTGATATATGCGAGTGAATGAGATCCATATACAGGAGACATGTGTCACAAATTTTATACTTAAAATATCTTCACAACCAATGATGAGACTGGGCATCTCATCTAACAAGGTTGCAACACTTTGATCACTATGAGATAGTATGATTTGTCTCGATCATCAGAATGTAAGATTCTGGATCAAGGTACTGGTACATTGGATGTATTGAAGGACCATGAGAATCACCTTATTGAATAGTTTCTTGATTTTAAGGTCTGCTTTCATAATTCCCGAGCAATAGGCTCTCAATCCTGAGACATTGATGCACTCAAGTTTCTATCTATTCATTTACTTTGACTCACCAATGAGTGAGGCCAATTGTAGGTCAACACCTTGGTGTCTTAGGTACGTGGTAGTAGGACTGTGGGAACATTGAATAATCAAGATGAAATCTATCTACATTATCCCCTTGTGCCAATTAATGGATTTGTCATTAGTAAGTGTGCACCCATCTCGATTAAGAGTTAATTGGATGGTACTGATGATCACTGTGATTAATTGGGGCTCAAGGATAATAAGATGTGGATCTAAGATTGGAAGAGACAAATTTATTCCAATTGATCTATGGATATTGATAGAGGGGCTTACTTGTGGTAATTGGGAAGTTTAGGTTCTTCTTTGTAATTTATTCCTAAGACTAGAGTGCAATTGCATTTATATAGTGGTGTTATTTGCAATTAACTGTGGGCCCGGATTGCACATGGGGTGTGGGGTCGCTGTGTCCCAGTTGGAGCCAGCTTTCTATAGAATCCTTAGTGGTCCCCACGCTAGCCCATGTTATTTGAAAGATACTAATCCTACTTGAATTAGGAAGGAATTAGAAAGTTACTATTTCTATTTGAAGTACGACTTCTAATAGTAGTAATAGTATACTTACTAATTGTTGTAGAAGTAAGACTTCTAAAGCAATTAGAAAGGGAGAAAGTTACTAATTTGTAATGGGAATTAAAATTCTATTTCAAATAGGAAAAGAGGAGGCTTAAAGTGCTATAAAAATGCGAATTCTCTCCTCTTGGACGTCCAACAATAGGAGTGCACGCCTAGCCCCAAATTGTGCAAGTTATTGCACAGCTTTCTCTCCTCGTTTTCTCTTCTAGTTCCTTGGAGTTTTTAGTAGGGTTTTCTCTTGAAGTTTCTATCAATCTTCTTGAGAAAAGAGACCTGATAGCGGATCTTAGCGTGGAAGACAATAAGGTCTTGGAGATCCTAATTGGTTCAAGGAGAGTTCTTGATACATGCTGATTGTCTTCTTCTCCATTAGAACACTACCGGGCTCCAAAGGTATAATCTGCTTTTCCTTTTATTGTGGATTATTTTGGTTGCATGGTGCTACTGATTTGTATCTTTTGGATAGTTTTATTGCTGTACTTGATTGATGAGATGGAGGGATCGCATCCTGGATATGATTTATGGCCTTATGGGCACTTGATTCCCGAGTCAAGTGGGTCAAAAGTTTTGAAAATATATCCACGAGGCCCACCTGTCAAACCCCAACCCAGGATTAACCCAATAGTGTTTGCTTAGTGTGTGCTTAGTCTTGATCGGGTTTAGTTATCGTGGGTTAGAGTGTGATTAGTTTTAGTCATGGTTTTTAGCTTTGGGGAGTTCGAGAACGTTTAGTGTTTACTAGGCTCACTCAGGAAGGCCTGGGTGTACGTGCAAGCGTGGGAAGATCGTGTTTGGTTTTGTGTTAATCGTGATTTTCATTTCATTTGATTGGTTTTATGATTATGTACAACTTTCGTGTTTAGCCCGTTTGCGTTTGTAGCCCAGAAACTCAAGTTTTGGACCAAAAGGGTAAAATAGCCTTTTCACACCCAAATCTGGACACAATTTTCGAGATCCCAAAGCCATGTCAAAAATATACTTTTTGGAAACTAGATATTTCAAGGATCGTTTTATCCTTCTTCGTCGACTTCATTTGAGGCCCGCAAGACTATGTTTTCACTCATGCAAGTTTAGCACTTAAGGGACCCACTTGACTAGCACTTAAGCCCTTTCCCCTCTTTCTCTCTTCATTCCACAAAATCTCTGCACATTTTCTTGACCTAGGGCTGAAAACCCTCTTTTCCTTTTCTTCTTATCTTCTTGAATGCATGAGCTAGGAGCTCCCAAATGGAATTCTAAAACCATCATCTTCTTCCTCTCAACCCAAGCTTTCCATTGATGTCTTTTTCTTGAAGTTTCTTGATGGGAAAGATCTTCATTTCCTTCCTCATTTCTTGTTTGGGCACCTCTAGGTAAGAGCTTCAACCCATCTCTTCAATGGAGTTCTTTTGACTCCTAAAGATCATGTTTTCCTAACTTGTAGCACCCATTTCGAAATGGGTTGCTTGGTTGCATTTTTGGGTGAGTTTTTGAATGGGTTTCATGGGATTTTTGTAGTTCTTGGCTTGGCTTTTGGTTAGGAGTGCTTGAAGAAGAATCTTGTTATCATTTGACCAAGGCAAGTATTCTATTTAGGTTGTTTGTACATGTGGATTTATGGATTTGTCATTTGTAATAATGCTTTGCTTTACTAGATTTTCATGTTGTGATCTTATTTTAGAGAATGCAAGCATGCCAAATAGCTTTCCAAACTTTCAGATTTCATTACTCTTAATTAAGCCTTGCTTGTGTTGAAGTTTGTATTTGTTTTGATAAGAATGGGTTTGAAGGATTATGAAATGGGTTTCATGTTAATGGCTTATTTAAGTTTGAAATAAATGCAACAATGTGAGCCTTGATAGCATGTTATATTCATGTATCAAATTTGCTAATTAGGTTGGAAAGGATGTAGAAAAGAAAGGAAGGAAGGAATGGACCACTGACTGCAGAAATCAGAACTGGATTCTAATTTCTGCAATTCACGCGGTCGACCAGGCACACTGGGTTTGGTCCCAGTTGGATGACCTGCTGCACTTCGGGAATGACTGTTTCTGCAGTTCACGCGGTCGACCTGCCAGGGGGCGCGGTCGACCGGCGACACAGAGTCAGGTTCTCTGGAACCTGACCAAAACACTGTTCACTGAATTTATTTTACAACTGCAGGTCGACCGGGCCTTGGCCGGTCGACCGGGCTCACTGTGTACGCGGTCGACCGGCCATGGGCCAGGTCGACTGGCCCAACTGGATTTTCCGCTTTTAAGAGGATTTTGCCCATTTACATATTCTTTTAAAATTTGAAAACTAGGCTATATTAAGGACTTTAACTTGACATTGTGTGAATGGAACTCCATGATACGTACCAACTTCGGGGACACCAATTCTTGGATTTTAATGATAAAGTTCCAATCACACAAGGGTCAATGAATAGCCTAAGCATGTACTTGATAAAATTATCGTGTTTGGAATGTTGGTTTAATACCGCAAGTCATGTCGTGTACTAGCTTTGAAGTCAAGTATTTAAGCTCGTTCTAAGATGTGTTTCAAGTATTAAATGGGGATCACTTATTAAGTTGTGAGCATATATATTATGAATTTTGCTAGTCGTGCCTTGTCGTGTTGTGACAAGTGATTTCCCCTTTTATTTTTGAGATGTTTGAATTGTGTTTTGCGTGATTTGTGCATTCATGAACTCAAGTGAACACCACAGAGCTTGGACTGCCCTTTCAGTCTGATCCACTGTCTGGGGGTCCTTAAACATGTGAACTAACTGCAGATTAGTCGTGTATCTATTACACATCGTGCGTGTCCGGTTCCGCGGCCGGAATCCCGTATTTGTGGGAATCGTGTCGTGTTATACTATGTATATTCGTGCTTGTCGTGCGTGCTTACTCTTTTCATTATAAATGATAGAGAAAGGATGGGCTCTTTGTGGATTTACGATTCATGATATATATGTTATGCATTCATGTTAGTTTGTCTTTGATTTAGAAAAGTGTTTCGTAAGTATTTGTTTTACGTTCAGTAAAGTATTTCTTTATGTTCTCGATTAAACATTGTTTTACATGCTTTCACTTAAAATGATTTCTTGCCAAACCGTCGTGTTTGATGCTTGTATTTTGGTGACCAGATGTAGGAGGCTATCCCCTTGAGGAGGAGTGCCAGGAGGAGGCTGTTGAGCCTACCTTAGCCCATGAGTGGCAACCCGACGACATCATCTAGACGTTGGGACGGGTCATGAGTTCCGATGGATCACTTTTTGGGCTTTATATTATTTTTGGTATTGTATTGGCCTTTGTTGGCCTCTTATTTTAGGAACTGTAATAACTTAAGATACTTTATTAACTTTACAACTTGAACTATTATGGGAATGCCTTGTCATGTCTCCATTCTGATATTTTAGTCTTGATGACATTATGTTTATATTCTGTCATGACTTGTTAAGATGTGATTTGCCACGCGCTTCCGCATACTTGATCATGTGAGTCGGTTGTTCCTTGTGTTTTTCGGAACCCTCACCGCGGGAACCTGTGGGAGGTTTAATCATCTTACAATCTTACTTCTCATCAAGTCACGGCCTCGGTCCGGGGTCGCGACACCACCTACTTCCAACATAGATGTGGATACTTCTTCTACGCTTGGTCTTGTAGTTCCCATGTTGCTTCTTCTGGTCCATGATTCTCCCAAAGTACTTTTACCCACTGCATAGTCCATGTCCTCAATTCTTGTTCTTCCGTGTCGATGATTTGAATAGGCTTTTCTACATATGTAGCATCTTTTCTGATTTTCAATGGTTCATGATGGAGTACATGTGAAGGATCGGGGACGTACTTATTCAACATAGACACATGGAAGACGTTACGTACGCCAGAAAGTTCGGGTGGTAAGGCTAATCTATAAGCCACGTCACCAATCTTGCTCACAATGTCGTATGGTCCAATGTATCTCCGTGATAGCTTGCCTGTCTATCCAAATCTCAATGTTCCTCTCGTTGGTGATACCTTCAAGAAAACCTTGTCTCCTTCTTTGAGCTGTATGTCCCTTCTATGAGAGTCTGCATAGCTCTTCTGTCTACTCATGGCAACTTTTAGTCGTTTTTGGATCAACTTGACTCTGTCACTGGTCTCACTCACTATGGTTGGTCCATGAAAACTACAAATACCGTCTTCTTCCCAACAAATAGGTGTCCTACACCTTCTGCCATACAAAGCTTCAAAAGGTGTCATTCCAATGCTCGAATGATAGCCGTTGTTGTAAGCAAACTCACACAACGGTAGGGTCTCATCCCATTGGGTCTTGAAGTCTAAGAGACAAGCACGTAGCGTATCCTCAAGAGTCTGAATGGTTCTCTCCGACTGACCATCTGTCCGCGGGTTGTAAGCTGTACTGAACTGTAGCTTCATACCCATCGATTCATGCAATATCTTCAAAAATCTCGAGATGAATCTGCTGTCTCTGTCAGATGTGATGGAAACCGGCTGACCATGTCTGCTGACAATCTCATTAACTAACAACTCTGCCAATGGTAGTATATGCATCTTCTTTCTTGCCCTCATAGAAACAAAATGAGTTGACTTGGTGAGACGGTCCACAATGACTCATATAACATCATTGCCTTTGCTGGTCCTCGGTAGTCCCGAAATAAAATCCATGGTAATGTGCTCCCATTTCCATTTCAAGATCTCTAACGATTGTAACAACCCTAGAGGCTTCTGATGTTCTACCTTTATCAACTTACAAGTCATGCACCGGGAGACAAACGCTACAATCTCCCCCTTCATGTTGTTCCAACAAAATCTGCCCTTCAAGTTCTGGCACATCTTCGTGCTACCTGGATGTATGGAGTGCCTTGCACTGTGAGCTTCGGTCATAATGTCATTCCTCAAATCTTCAATGTTAGGCACACGCAGACGGTCACGGTAGTACAAAACTTCATCCACAATACAAAAATCAGGACGTTTTGCTACATGCTCTGAAATCTTATCCAATTCTGGATCTTGCAACTGACTATCCTTGATCTTCTTAATGAAGGAAGGCTCTGACACCGACATGTTAGCCAATACTACACCCTTCTTCAATGGCATCGGTAAAAATGGTGAAACCGCAGCTTCCGGATGGTAAAGTGAGGACTTGTGCTGTAGTCAATCTCTTCTTTAGCTCTTGAAAACTAGCTTCACACTGATCTGTCCACACATACGGCACATTCTTCCCTGTCAACTTCATCAATGATGACGCAATCGACGAAAATCCTTGTACAAACCTCCAGTAATAACCTGCCAATCCTAGAAAACTTTTGATTTCTGACACATTTTTCTGTCTTCCACTTTATTACTGCCTCAATCTTGGATGGATCTACTGACAATCCTTCTTTAGAGATAATGCGACCCATAAACGCTACCTGCTCTAGCCAGAATTCACACTTATTGAGTTTCGCATACAGCTGGTTCTCTCTCAGAAGTTGCAATGCTATCCTTAGATGCTCTTCATGTTCTTCCTTGGTCTTGGAGTACACCAAAATATTATCGATGAACACTACAACAAATTGATCTAAGTACTGTGTAAATATCTTGTTCATCGATGCCATGAACACTGCTGGTTCATTAGTCAATCCAAATGGCATCACAAGGAACTAATAGTGACCATATATTGTCCGGAAAGCTGTCTTCATGTCAAACCCCAACCCAGGATTAACCCAATAGTGTTTGCTTAGTGTGTGCTTAGTCTTGATTGGGTTTAGTTATCGTGGGTTAGAATGTGATTAGTTTTAGTCATGGTTTTTAGTTTTGGGGAGTTCGAGAACGTTTAGTGTTTACTAGGCTCACTCAGGAAGGCCTGGGTGTACGTGCAAGCGTGGGAAGATTGTATTTGGTTCTGTGTTAATCGTGATTTTCCTCTCATTTGATTGATTTTATAATTATGTGCAACTTTCGTGTTTAGCCCATTTGTGTTTGAAGCTCAGAAACCCAAGTTTTGGACCAAAAGGGGTAAAATAGCCTTTTCACACTCAAATCTGGACACAATTTTCGAGATCCCAAAATCATGTCGAAAATATACTTTTTGGAAACTAGATATTTCGAGGATCGTTTTATCCTTCTTCGTCGACTTCATTTGAGGCCCACAAGACCATGTTTTGACTCATGCAAGATTGGCACTAAAGGGGACCCACTTGTCTAGCACTTAACCTCTTTCCCCTCTCCTTTTTCCCCATTCCACAACAAAAATCCTGCAACTTTCCTTGCCCTAGGTTGAAAACCCCTCTTTTTCCCCTCTTCTTCTCTTCATGAATGCAAGAGCTATGAGTCTCCAAATGAAATTCTAAAACCACCATCTTCTTCCTCTCAAGACAAGCTTTCCATTGGTACCATTTTCTTGAAGTTTCTTTGTGGGAAAGATCTCCATTTTCTTCATCATTTCTTGTTTGGGCACCTCTAGGTAAGATCTTCAACCCATCTCTTCAATGGAGTTTCTTCTATTCACAAAGATCATGTTTTTCTAACTTGTAACAACTATTTCCAAATGGGTTGCTTGGTTGTGTTTTTGGGTGAGTTTTTGAATGGATTTCATGGGATTTTTGTAGTTCTTGGCTTGGACTTTTGGTTAGGAGTGCTTGAAGAAGAATCTTGTTTTCATTGACTAAGGCAATTAATCTATTTAAGTTGTTGTGCATTTGTGTTCATGGGTTTGTTACTTGGTTTTAATGCTTTGTTTTACTAGGGTTTCAAGTTGTGATCTTATTTTTGAGAATGCAAACATGCCTAATAGCCTTTCAAACATTCAGATTTCATTTCCTTTAGTTAAGCATTACTTTTGTTGAAGTTGGATTTGTTTTGATAAGAAAGGGTTTCAAGGATTATGAAATGGGTTGCTATGTTAATGACTTGTTTAAGTATGAAATAAATGACCAATGTGAGCCTTCTTAGTATGCTGCTTTCATGTATCAAATTTGCTAATTAGGTTGGAAAGGTTGTAGAAAAGAAAGGAAGAATGAAGGGACCAGTGCACTGCAGGAATCAGAACTGGGTTCTGATTTCCGCAGTTCACGCGGTCGACCGGCCAAGGGGCGCGGTCGACCGGGGACACTGGGATTGGTCCCAGTTGGATGACCTGCTGCACTGCGGGATTTCCTATTCCTGCAGTTCACGCGGTCGACCGGCCAAGGGCGCGGTCGACCGGCGACACAGGGTCAGGTTCTCTGGAACCTGACCAAAACACTATTCATTGAATTAAAAGTTACAACTCTGAGTCGACCGGGACTTGGCGGTCGACCGGGCTCACAGTGTACGCGGTTGACCGGCCAAGGGCCAGGTCGACCGGGCACACTGGAAATTCCCCTGTTTTTGAGATTTTTGCCCATTTGTATTTTCTTTTAAAATTTGAAAATTAGGCTATATTAAGGACTTTAGCTTGACATTTTGTGAATGGAACTCCATGCTATATACCAACTTCGGGGACACCAATCCTTGTATTTTAAATATAGAGTCCCAATCAACCAATGGTCAAAGATTAGCCTAAGCATGTACTTGATAAAATTATCGTGTTTTGAGCATCAATTTAAGATCGCAAGTCATACCGTGTACTCGTTTTGAAATCAAGTTTGCAAGCTCGTTCGAAGATGTGTTTCAAGTATCAAATGGGGATCACTCTTATAAGTTGTGAGCATATATATTATGCATTTTGCTAGTCGTGCCTCGTCTTGTCGTGACAAGTGATTTCCCCTTTTATTTTCGATATGTTTGAATCGTGTTTAGCGTGTTTTGTGCATTCATGAACTCAAGTGAACACCACAGAGCTTGGACTGCCCTTTCAGTCTGATCCACTGTCTGGGGGTCCTTAAACATGTGAACTAACTGCAGATTGGTAGTGTATTTATTACACATCGTGCGTGTCCCGTTTCGCGGCCGGAAATCCCGTATTTGTGGGAATCGTGTCGTGCTATATTATGTATATTCGTGCTTGTCGTGCGTGCTTACTCTTTCCATTACAAATGGTAGAGAAAGGATGGGCTCTTTGTGGATTTACGATTCATGATATATATGTTATGCATTCATGTTAGTTTGTCTTTGATTTAGAAAAGTGTTTCGTAAGTGTTGTTTTACGTTCCGTAAAGTATTTCCTTATGTTCTCGATTAAACATTGTTTTACATGCTTTCACTTAAAATGATTTCTTGCCAAACCGTCGTGTTTGATGCTTGTATTTTGGTGACCAGGTGCAGGAGTCCATCCCTTTGAGGAGGAGTGCCAGGAGGAGGCTGTTGAGCCTACCCTAGTTCGTGAGTGGCAACCCGACGACGTCATCTAGACGTCGGGACGGGTCATGAGAATGGATGGATCATCTCTTTGGGTTTTTTTATACTTTTGGAAATTGTATTGGCCTTTGTTGGCCTCTTATTTTGGGAAGTGTAATAACTTAATATACTTTGTTAACTTTACAACTTGAAATTATGGGATTGCCTCGTTATGTTTTCATTCTGATATTTAGTCTTGATGACATTATGTTTATATTCTGTCATGACTTGTTAAGATGTGATTTGCCACGCGCTTCCGCATACTTGATCATGTGAGTTGGTTGTTCCATGTGTGTTTGTTTGGAACCCTCACCGCGGGAACCTGTGGGAGGTTTATTCATCTTATACTTAATCACCCACAAATGCCGCGGCCTCGGTCCGCGGTCGCGACAGGACTGGTATTAGAGCGGTACTTGTTTCAAGCACTTAAAAGAAACTAGAAAGATCTTAGGATCGTGGTGAGAGTTCGTGAATTCGTTAGAATTGCTTAGTGTGACGTCTAGGAAACCATTTGACTATATTTATTGTGTACTAACATTTTGTTTTACAACAATGTCTGATAGCCAATTGGGTTGTTTTAGCAAGATCATAACATTCAGATTGCAAGGAGAGCAAGCAGAATTGATATTTCAGGGGATCAGGAAACCGTCTAGAGCAGGATTTATTTCTATGCTTAAGGCAAGCAGGTTGATTCACAGTGGATGTGAGGCTTTTGTAGCGTTTATCACGGAGGATAAACAGTCCCAAGGGGTGGAGGGAATCCCCGTTGTGTGTGAATTTCCGGATGTTTTTCCAGATGAAATCCCGGGATTACCACCAATTAGGGAAGTTGAGTTCACCATAGAGCTTCTTCCAGGGACAGCTCCGATCTCGATTGCACCTTACAGGATGGCTCCAGCAGAATTGGGTGAGTTGAAACTTCAGTTGCAAGAATTGTTGGGCAAGGGTTTTGTTAGGCCAAGTGTTTCTCCTTGGGGAGCACCAGTTCTATTTGTGAAAAAGAAGGATGGAAGCTTGAGGATGTGTATTGATTACAGGAAATTGAACCAAGTTACGGTCAAGAACAAGTACATTTTGCCTAGGATTGATGAATTGTTTGACCAATTGCAAGGAGCAGCATACTTTTCCAAGATAGATTTGAGATCTGGGTATCATCAGTTGAGAGTTAGAGATTCAGAAGTGCAGAAAACGGCTTTTCGAACAAGGTATGGGCATTATGAGTTTCTAGTAATGCCCTTTGGTTTGACCAATGCACCAGCTATCTTCATGGCTCTCATGAATAAAGTGTTTGCTCAGTATTTGGATCACTCGGCAGTAGTGTTTATTGATGATGTTCTCGTGTATTCCAAGAGTTGAGAGGATCATGAAGAACACTTGAGGTCATCATTGCAGCTTTTGAGAGATAACCAGTTGTATGCAAAACTCAGTAAATGTGAATTCTGGTTAGAGCAAGTTGCTTTTCTAGGTCACATCGTCTCAAAAGAAGGTTTAGCAGTAGATCCAGCCAAGATAGAGGCAGTAGTTGATTGGAAGAGACCGAGCAGTGTGACAGAAATCAGGAGTTTCTTGGGGTTAGCAGGCTACTACCGAAGATTTGTTCAGGGCTTCTCGTCTATTGCAGCACCTTTGACTACTTTGATCCGGAAGAGTGTTCCGTTTGTGTGGACGGAACAGTGTGAAGGGAGTTTCCAAGAGTTGAAGAGAAGGTTAACCACAGCTCCAATCCTCACATTACCTTCTGGCAGTGTTGGATTCATTGTTTTTACAGATGCTTCCAATGTGGGACTAGGATGTGTGTTGATGCAAGATGGCAAGGTGATTGCCTATGGCTCAAGGCAGTTGAAGGATCATGAGAAGAATTATGCAACTCATGACTTGGAATTGGCAGCAGTAGTATTTGCTTTGAAGATGTGGAGGCACTATCTCTATGGAGAGAGATTTGAAGTCCATTCCGATCATAGGAGTTTGCAATATTTGTTTTCTCAGAAGGATCTGAATATAAGGCAGAGGAGATGGATGGAGTACATCAAAGACTATGATTTCCCAATCAAGTACCATCCAGGCAAAGTGAATGTTGTAGCTGATGCGTTGAGCGGGAAGTCAGGGATCATGGCCAGTTTGAGAGGAGCCAGTGTTCTTTAGCAGTTTGAAGAGCTAGGTGTTGAAGTGCAGACCCTAGACTTGGGTGTTATGTTAGCCAATATGACAGTGTCTGAGCCTACTTTCATCCAGAAGATCAAGGACAGTCAGTTGCAAGATTCAGATTTGGCTAGGATTGTGGATCAGATTGCAGAACGTCCAGACTTCAAGTTGGTGAATGGAGTATTGTATTTTCGTGATCGGTTGTGTATACCGAATGTGGATGAGCTGAAGGAAGAGATTATGACTGAAGCCCACAACACAAGATACTCCATGCATCCGGGCAGCACGAAGATGTATCAGAACTTGAAGAATAGATTTTGGTGGAACAACATGAAGAAGGAGGTAGCAGCTTTTGTATCTCGTTGCTTGACTTGCCAGTTGATCAAAGCAGAGCATCAGAAACCTCCAGGTTTGCTACAGCCATTAGAGATTCCGGAGTGGAAATGGGAGTACATCACCATGGATTTCGTCTCCGGATTGCCTAATACTAAGAAGGGGAATAATGCAATATGGATCATTGTGGACCGTCTCACCAAGTCTGCTCACTTCATTCCGATGAAGACTGGTAATATGATGCATATGGCACCTCTTGCAAAACTTTTTGTTGATGAGATTGTGAGTAAGCATGGTCAACCCGTTTCCATCACCTCGGATAGAGATAGCAGATTTGTTTCAAGGTTTTGGAAAAGTCTTCTTGAGTCCATGGGTACCAAACTCCAGTTCAGTACAGCGTATCATCCTCAGATAGATGGTCAGTCAGAGCGGACGATACAGACTCTTGAAGACATGTTGCGTGCATGTGTGCTGGATTTCAAAGTTCAATGGGATGAGTGCTTACCACTTTGTGAGTTCGCTTACAACAATAGCTACCATTCTAGCAATGGTATGGCACCTTTTGAGGCTCTCTATGGTAGAAGATGCAGAACTTCGGTTTGCTGGGAAGAAGTCGGTGTTCGTAGCTTTCACGGACCGACTTTGGTTGGTGAAACTAGTGACAGGGTCAAATTGATTCAGGAACGCTTGGAAATCGCCCGTAGCAGACAGAAGAGTTATGCAGACACTCGTCGGAGAGAATTACAGTTTCAAGTGGGTGATAAGGTGTTCTTGAAGGTTTCACCCGTCAGAGGAACCCTGAGGTTCGGACAGAAGGGCAAGTTGTCAAGGAGATTTATTGGTCCATATGAGATTTTGAGCAAGATTGGAGACGTGGCTTATAGGCTTGCGTTACCGCCGGAACTCTCCGGGATACACAACGTATTTTATGTTTCCATGCTCAAGAAGTATGTGACTAGTCCTTCTCACATTTTACAGCACGAGCCTTTGGAGATTTGAGAGGATGCTTCGTATGTGGAGAGACCGATCAAGATCATCGATACCAAGGAGCAAGAGCTGAGAAATCGGACAATTCATTGGGTCAAGATACTTTGGGAAAATCATGAACCAGAAGAAGCCACATGGGAATTAAGAGATCAAGTTCAGAGGAAATACCCACACTTGTTTCAAGAGGTAAAAGTTTGATTTATTTGGTGGACCAAATATCCTAAGGGGTGGAGGATGTCAAACCCTAACCCAGGATTAACCCAATAGTGTTTGCTTAGTGTGTCCTTAGTCTTGATTGGGTTTAGTTATCGTGGGTTAGAATGTGATTAGTTTTAGTCATGGTTTTTAGTTTTGGGGAGTTCGAGAACGTTTAGTGTTTACTAGGCTCACTCAGGAAGGCCTG
Source organism: Camphora micrantha (assembly GCA_003546025.1). Classification (NCBI taxonomy): domain Eukaryota; kingdom Viridiplantae; phylum Streptophyta; class Magnoliopsida; order Laurales; family Lauraceae; genus Camphora; species Camphora micrantha. The sequence continues at coordinate 18,847 of QPKB01000524.1, forward strand.
GGTGTACGTGCAAGCGTGGGAAGATTGTGTTTGGTTGTGTGTTAATCGTGATTTTCCTCTCATTTGATTGATTTTATAATTATGTGCAACTTTCGTGTTTAGCCCATTTGTGTTTGAAGCTCAGAAACCCAAGTTTTGGACCAAAAGGGGTAAAATAGCATTTTCACACTCAAATCTGGACACAATTTTCGAGATCCCAAAATCATGTCGAAAATATACTTTTTGGAAACTAGATATTTCGAGGATCGTTTTATCCTTCTTCGTCGACTTCATTTGAGGCCCACAAGACCATGTTTTGACTCATGCAAGATTGGCACTAAAGGGGACCCACTTGTCTAGCACTTAACCTCTTTCCCCTCTCCTTTTTCCCCATTCCACAACAAAAATCCCGCAACTTTCCTTGCCTTAGGTTGAAAAACCCTATTTTACCCCTCTTCTTCTCTTCATGAATGCAAGAGCTATGAGTCTCCAAATGAAATTCTAAAACCACCATCTTCTTCCTCTCAAGACAAGCTTTCCATTGGTACCATTTTCTTGAAGTTTCTTTGTGGGAAAGATCTCCATTTTCTTCTTCATTTCTTGTTTGGGCACCACTAGGTAAGATCTTCAACCCATCTCTTCAATGGAGTTTCTTCTATTCACAAAGATCATGTTTTTCTAACTTGTAACAACCATTTCCAAATGGGTTGCTTGGTTGTGTTTTTGGGTGAGTTTTTGAATGGATTTCATGGGATTTTTGTAGTTCTTGGCTTGGACTTTTGGTTAGGAGTGCTTGAAGAAGAATCTTGTTTTCATTGACTAAGGCAAGTAATCTATTTAAGTTGTTGTGCATTTGTGTTCATGGGTTTGTTACTTGGTTTTAATGCTTTGTTTTACTAGGGTTTCAAGTTGTGATCTTATTTTTGAGAATGCAAACATGCCTAATAGCCTTTCAAACATTCAGATTTCATTTCCTTTAGTTAAGCATTACTTTTGTTGAAGTTGGATTTGTTTTGATAAGAAAGGGTTTCAAGGATTATGAAATGGGTTGCTATGTTAATGACTTGTTTAAGTATGAAATAAATGACCAATGTGAGCCTTCTTAGTATGCTGCTTTCATGTATCAAATTTGCTAATTAGGTTGGAAAGGTTGTAGAAAAGAAAGGAAGAATGAAGGGACCAGTGCACTGCAGGAATCAGAACTGGGTTCTGATTTCCGCAGTTCACGCGGTCGACCGGCCAAGGGGCGCGGTCGACCGGGGACACTGGGATTGGTCCCAGTTGGATGACCTGCTGCACTGCGGGATTTCCTATTCCTGCAGTTCACGCGGTCGACCGGCGACACAGGGTCAGGTTCTCTGGAACCTGACCAAAACACTATTCATTGAATTAAAAGTTACAACTCTGAGTCGACCGGGACTTAGCGGTCGACCGGGCTCACAGTGTACGCGGTTGACCGGCCAAGGGCCAGGTCGACCGGGCACACTGGAAATTCCCCTGTTTTTGAGATTTTTGCCCATTTGTATTTTCTTTTAAAATTTGAAAATTAGGCTATATTAAGGACTTTAGCATGACATTGTGTGAATGGAACTCCATGCTATATACCAACTTCGGAGACACCAATCCTTGTATTTTAAATATAGAGTCCCAATCAACCAATGGTCAAAGAATAGCCTAAGCATGTACTTGATAAAATTATCGTGTTTTGAGCATCGATTTAAGATCGCAAGTCATACCGTGTACTCGTTTTGAAATCAAGTTTGCAAGCTCGTTCGAAGATGTGTTTCAAGTATCAAATGGGGATCACTCTTATAAGTTGTGAGCATATATATTATGCATTTTGCTAGTCGTGCCTCGTCTTGTCGTGACAAGTGATTTCCCCTTTTATTTTCGATATGTTTGAATCGTGTTTAGCGTGTTTTGTGCATTCATGAACTCAAGTGAACACCACAGAGCTTGGACTGCCCTTTCAGTTTGATCCACTGTCTGGGGGTCCTTAAACATGTGAACTAACTGCAGATTAGTAGTGTATTTATTACATATCGTGCGTGTCCGGTTCCGCGGCCGGAAATCCCGTATTTATGGGAATCGTGTCGTGCTATATTATGTATGTTCGTGCTTGTCGTGCGTGCTTACTCTTTCCATTACAAATGGTAGAGAAAGGATGGGCTCTTTGTGGATTTACGATTCATGATATATATGTTATGCATTCATGTTAGTTTGTCTTTGATTTAGAAAAGTGTTTCGTAAGTATTGTTTTACGTTCCGTAAAGTATTTCCTTATGTTCTCGATTAAACATTGTTTTACATGCTTTCACTTAAAATGATTTCTTGCCAAACCGTCGTGTTTGATGCTTGTATTTTGGTGACCAGGTGCAGGAGTCCATCCCTTTGAGGAGGAGTGCCAGGAGGAGGCTGTTGAGCCTACCCTAGTTCGTGAGTGGCAACCCGACGACGTCATCTAGACGTCGGGACGGGTCATGAGAATGGATGGATCATCTCTTTGGGTTTTTTTATACTTTTGGAAATTGTATTGGCCTTTGTTGGCCTCTTATTTTGGGAAGTGTAATAACTTAATATACTTTGTTAACTTTACAACTTGAAATTATGGGATTGCCTCGTTATGTTTTCATTCTGATATTTAGTCTTGATGACATTATGTTTATATTCTGTCATGACTTGTTAAGATGTGATTTGCCACGCGCTTCCGCATACTTGATCATGTGAGTTGGTTGTTCCATGTGTGTTTGTTTGGAACCCTCACTGCGGGAACCTGTGGGAGGTTTATTCATCTTATACTTAATCACCCACAACTGTCGCGGCCTCGGTCCGGGGTCGCGACACTTCAATACATCTGATTCTCTGACTCTCAGCTGATGGTAACCGGATCTCAGGTCAATCTTCGAAAAATATGAAGCACCTTGCAACTGATCAAACATTTCATCTGTCCTCGGCAATGGATACTTGTTCTTGATGGTCACTAGGTTCAATCTCCGATAATCTATACACATTTTCATTGAACATCCTTCTTCTTGACAAACAAAATTGGAGCTCCCCAAGGTCAAATGCTCGGTCTTACAAAACCTTTGTCCAACAATTCTTGCAATTGTGTCTTCAATTCTCCCAATTCTGCCGGAGCCATTCGATATGGTGCAATGGATATTGGAGCGGTCCTTGGTAATAGCTCAATAGTGAAGTCTATTTCTTTGATGGGTGGTAATCCTGGAATCTCCTCCGGAAAAACATCCGGGAATTCCCAAACAATTGGGATCTCCTCCACCCCTTGGAACCGTTTATCCTCCGTGATAACGCCAAATAGGCCTCACATCCACCTTTTAAAAGTCTATCCGCCATTAACGCTAAAATAAACCCTACACTGGGATTACTCCTCTCTCCCTGAAACAACGCTCTAGCTGGTGTCTCATCTAATTTTAAGGTGAGGGTCTTATGGAAACAATCCATTGTGGCATGATACCCTGCTAACCAATTCATCCCTAGGATGACATCGAAATCATACATCTTCAATAATGAGATTTGCGCTTAAAACAACTTCTCCTATCTGAATTGTACAACTAGGGTGATAAGTGGTGCACAAAACTTGTTTACCTACTGGGTTGGCCACAGTCAAAATATACTCAAGTTCTCTAGCATGCACATCTATGAACTTAGAATATTCATAGGATATAAAAGAATGTGTAGAGCCAGGGTCAAATAAAATCCCAGCTTTAATCCCACAAACAAGGAGTGTACCTTCCACTGCATTGCCCGCTGCCTCTGCGTTAGCTCTGTTGACCGCATATACTTGTCCTCACTGCTGTGGCATGTTCTGAGCCTGCTGTGGCCTGTCTTGCTGTGCATTTCTGTTCCGTTGCGGATGACGCTGATTTTGATTCTGTCCTTGCCGGCAGGCCTATTGTTGCTGCTGCTGAGGTCTGTACTGTTGCTATGGTGCTTGTTACTAAAGTAGCATTGCCTGGTTTTGGACAACCAGTGTATTTTGAGGTGTGTTGGACGCTATGCTCCTTGTTGTTGTTGATTCTGTTTGTTATGTCTGGGACAATCTCTCATCTGATAGTTCATCGAACCACACCTGAAGCATGCTCCTGTAAGTGTACGACACTGGGTATTCTCATGATTCTTCCCACAGTGGATACAACTATCTGATTCTATACATTCTGATCTAGTCTATGCCTCTTGTGCTCCTAGTTTTTTTACTGGTGGTTCTGCTGATGAGCTTGCCCTTTTCCATGAACTCTGAGGATCTTGAGATGAAAGTTCTCAAACTTGTAGGCTCTTTTGACAGCTTCCTCGAAAGTGGTAGGTGGCACTACGCCCATAGCATCTCTTTCGATGATTGGGTTGAGTCCCTCTAGGAACTTCGCAATCTTCTTCTCCACCGTGTCCACTAACTCGAGGGCATATCTAGACAATCTCTCTAACTTAGTGAGATATTCGAGGACTATCATATTCCCTTGGACAAGTTGCTGGAACTCCATTGCCTTCTGTCTCTTGATATGAGTGGGTATATACTTATCTCCAAACTGTTTCTTGGAATTTGTCCAAGCCACTGCGTCAACCATAGTTCTGTATTCTTCTCTGACGGTCTTCCACCAAATAACCGCTGAACCTGTAAGGAGAGATGTTGCAAGTTTGACTGGTTCTCTTCCTGATGGACCCGATTCTTCCCTCTCTCCCGCTGCCTCCGCCCCGGGTCTTTCGGGGTACGGCGGAGGGGAGGAGAATAAAAGATAAAGGGTAGCAACATCTTTTTTTTTTTGTACGGGTATGCCAATTTCACTTTTCTACTTGGAATTTAGGAATGGTGATCCGAAGATCCACCTTCACAAGTAGAAAGGGGAAATGAAACTTTTTCTAGTTTCTATTGCACACATATTTTAAGAAAAGAGACAAAGGTTTTTTTTGAATGCCGTGAAAGGCGATTTCATTTGTTGCCGTGAAAGGCGATTTTGCCGTAAAAGGCGATTTACAAGTCTCATCCATTATGAAAGACAAGAATTGTGATTTTTGTCTCTAAAAGAAAAATAAAGTACAATAGAAATCAAGAAAAGGAATCTGACTTCTCATTCGATTGTGGGGACACGTTCAGATCGACGGTCGCGAGTCATGTATAGGCTCCTCCATCGTCCATGCAGATGAGAACACGATGCTTGGATTCTTGGCTTGGCTTTCTAACCTCAGATTTTTAAAGGACAAAGACCAAGAGAAGGTCTTATATCGGATAAAAAAGCTAAGTAAACGGGCTGAAAAGCCACGTTTTAGCCATGTTGGTAGAAGAAGGGGGGTCCTTGGGGGGGTGGCCCCCCAAGGGTGCTTCAATCACCTTTTGGTGGTCTTTGCAGCAGAGTTGCAGGGCCTCTGGATTTTTTTGTCTTCGTCGGGGGGAGAGCGAGAGCTAGATCCGGATCCTTTCCCTTTGGAATGCCCTCCTATTTATAGGCCTTTGGTAGCCATTTAGGAGGGTTTATGAGCATTGAATGCATTAATGCTCATAATGGGAGGAGTTACAAGTTTTTAAATTACTTGTTTTGTAACTCCTTTTTCCTTGAATTTGATTGGCCGATGGAGAATAATAAGCCTTTAATTGCCTTCAATCCCCATCATGGGAGGAGTTTCATGGCTTTAATGCCATAAATCCTCTGACTTGTAACTCCCATTTGCTTGCTTTTGATTGGGCCGTCCAAAATAATGAGTTAATGACCGCATTAACTTGTCATAAAACGGGTCATTTAACCTCATTAATTGGTCGCCAAGTCGCTTGAAGAGTCGCGGGCCGCGCCGCGTCTTTTGGAATTCTTCTTGCGATGATCGCCGGTGGATCCACATGCTGTTTGATGTCGGATGGCGATGCAATTTCAGACATTGATTAATGTCAACGTGCCGGCAACATCTGTCCTGTCGATTTCACGATTGGGCGGGCAGAAAGTGTGCTTTCTTTGTCGGCCGGTTGGCGATTTCGAGGCATCTAATGATCATCCAATGATTTTGGCGGCGAATCCGTGATGTTGACGAAGATCGACGGATTTCATGCACGAAAAATCAGATTTTGGAAAAATCACAGGGGCCAATCAACTCGAAACGCGAAAAGTACCCGAAAAAAGGGGTTTCCGGCGACTTTTGGGTCGCCGGAAATTCCATGGTCGCCGGCGACCATGGGCCAAGGTCGCCGGCGACCATGGGCTTTGGGCCCATTGAATGGTCGCCGTTCGGTCGCCTTTTCTTCGCCGTTTTTCAATCTTTTTTCATTCTTTTTTCTTCTGATTTTTTCCTGACATTTCCCCTCATTTATTGGCCTGATTCTCTTGAAGAAAACCAGACGAGAAGCCACGCAAATCGGAGCACAAAGTTTCTTATTTTTCTGGAAAGCCGAAGACTTTGTTGTGCGGTTTTGCCGATTTTTTGTCAAGCATTGAAACTAGGCCAAACGATATCGGAATGACCTGAAATTCGATGTGGAGCTTCTTGAGCAGTAGATAGGACCAACCATAGGCTTTGGTTTGAGTTTTGAAGCCGTTCGGGGTCCCGCAAATGCTTGCCTTAATTTCGCCATGAGAGAAATGCCGAGCTTTGACTTGTGGTCAACCGATGTCCGATTGACCTGAAATTTGACAGGGAGCCTCCTGAGTGGTAAGTAAGACCAACCATGGGCTTTGGTTTGAGTTTTGAAGCCTTTTGGGGTCCCGCAAATGCTCGCCTTGATTTCACCTCGAGGAAAATGCCGAGCTTTGAAACTAGGCCAAACGATGTCCGTTTGACCTAAAACTTGACAGGGGACCTATTGGAGTCATTTTGAGATGATCCATTAGCTCCAATTTGGATGCCATGATTCCGGGGTGCTCCGCTGCCGGTAGGCCTGTTTTTGCTTCCCGAGAGTTGATGAAGGGTCAAACGTCGTCCGTTTGACTTGAAATTTGGCATGGGGCCTTTTGGAGGTATTCTGAGACCATCCGTAGGCTCTGATCGAAGTTTTGAAGTCTTCGACACTGTCGCTGCCGGGAGCCCCTGTCTGGCTGTCGGAGGAGTGAAGTTAAGCCAAATGATGTTGAAATGGCCTGAAACTTCATGTGTACCCCTCTTTTGGTTGCTTTGAAGGATCTTGCAGTTTTTGTTTGATTCTGACAAGATCTGGTGCTTGAAGTGGCGCCTTCCTATTTATGGCAGGATGTGGCTCCATGTAGCTTTTGGTGTTGAAGGGACATAGTGACATTTTTTGGTGTCAACAAATGCCCCCTCGAGGTACAGCGACGAGGTGGGCAGCTCTGGCAGTCGGTGTGCCTCGAAGAGAATTTGAAGGAGATCTTCTTGCTTGACCAAGAGTCTTGAGCGTTTTTCTTTTGATGGAATTGCTTTTTGAGCTTCCAATGGATTTCGCGGTAATGAGAGGGGTCATGTACCGTCTCAAGGCAAGGATTTTAAAATGACATTTGGATATGGGTTTTTGGTTTTGGGTTTTCCCTTTTAACCTTCTGAACCTAAAGGCTTTATGTGGCACTTTAGGCGGTTAAGAAGGCTTTTGGTTTTTTGACCTTGTGACCTAACAGGCTGTATGTGGCGAGTTAGGGGGTCGGGATTTTGGTTTTTTGGTTTCGGCCTTGTGACCTAACAAGCTGTATGTGGCAAGTTAGGGGACCATGGTTTGGTTTTTTGGTCACTCTTTGGGACAATTTTGGGTCCATTGGAGTGGTTTTTTTTTTTTTTTGTGGAATGTCAATTTCAAGATTGTGGCTTGATTTGGTGCATGGGGTTGGATGGTTGGGTTTCTTTTGGAAGCTTATGAAGCTCGGAATTTTTTGTATGATCCAATCAACTCAAGAGAGGCATGAAACCATTTTTGTATGCTCTTGGTAAGAGAAATTTTGACTAAAAGCCACTTTTAGTGCCTAGGTGGTCAAACCTGGCTCATATAGGCTAACCCATGGGACCTTAAGCTTTTAAAAAAATGGCTTAGATCTCATGTGGTGTCATTTTGTAAAGAATATCTAAAAATATCCCTTTTGTGTAGAGAATATCTAAAAATATCCTTACTTGGAGAGAATTTCTCAAGTTTCCTTGATTTTGGGAGAGATTTTCTCAAAGTTTCTCTCTTTGGGAGAAAGTTTCTCAAATCCCCTTTCTTTTTGGAGAGAATTTCTCAAGAATCTACTCTTTAGGAGAGAATATCTCAAATCTCCATTTCTTTTAGGAAGTTTGCTAATTTTTAGCACTTACCTCCTTGCTTTTCTCCTCCTTTCCTCTTTTGGTTTGCTTTTTCTATAAAAGCAATGGAGATGGGTTTTCTTTCTCTTGTTGCTTTCTTTTTGCAAAAAACCTTCAAGAGTGCTCCAAGAATTTCTCAAGGATCTTCAAGTTTCTTCTTCTTCTTCTCCATGGCTTCAAGTAGGTCTTCTTTTTCCAAGAAAAACCCCATGTAGATGTAGGAAAGTTTCCTTTTCTCTTTTTTTTTTTTTCCTTCTTTTCTTTTCTTTTCTTTCTCTTCTTTTTTTTTTCTTTTTTTTTCACGTGTTTTCTTTTCCTCTTTTTTTTTTTTTTTTCCACGTGCTTCTTTTTTTTTCTTTTTTTTTTGTGCACGTTCTGCCCCTTTTTTTTTTTTCTCTTTCTTCTTCGTTTTTTTTTTTTTTTCGTTTCTCTTTTTTTTTTTTTTGCCCCCCTTTTTTTTTTTTTTTTTTTTTTTTTTTGCTCACTATGATATGAGGTTATGCAATTCAAGATGATCATGCATTTTTTTTTTTTTTTTCTTTTTAAATGCATCAAGATAAAGGCTAGAATTTCTAGGTCAAGTCAACATGGATTTTGACTTAGACAAAGTTTGATTGGTTTTGACCAAATTGGTTGGAATTGGTCAAACTTTTGTCAAAGTTTTCCTAGCATCTAATGCATGATGGTTTTATGCATATTTTGGCAAATGAAATTGGGAGCATGATGATGCATACCTCAATTTTCTTGCAAGTCTGGGATTTTTGGAGCTGCAGCATGTTGGCCCACTTCTCAGTCTCGCAGAATTTCGAGGAGCTTGCAGTTTTGGAATTTTTGAGCTCG
>QPKB01000525.1:0-27856 GCA_003546025.1 Camphora micrantha
AAGGTTTTAGTTGACCAAACAGGTCAACTGTGTTTGGGACAAGACTCGCCCTTACCATGTCACTATATATTCATCTGGTTGACTCACCTGTCCCTGTCAACTCAACCCAGTGGCAGCCTCTTGTTTCTAAATTTGTCTCACTCTAATTGTTTCTATCATCTTAGTTGTTGCCTTAGTTTGGTTGTTCTGACAGTGGAAGTTGGCAATCTCCTATGCTGCTGTGGCAAGTGAGAATTTTTGCCAACTTCATTTTTCTTAAGCCCATTTGGGTGAGGGTGCACAAGACAACATTTTTGATGACTTGGGCTTGTGCGTCACTTGCTTTATCCGTCCCTTCTTGTTGGATTCTTGGTTATAATAAACAGATACTTTTGAAGTTGGCAACATCTCCCAGTTGGATCATATTCAATACTTCATTTTATGTGTAAAATCCATCTCCCAGTTGTATCTGGGCATTTTTAAGTTCTGGTATCCAAGTAGTGGTGGTTGAGTCATTGAGCCTCCATACTTTTGCTTCGAGGTATGCCTTTTCTTTTTCTTTTTTCTATTTGGTTTTTGAGATGTTCTGGGTTTTCTTTTTTTTTTTTTTGGGAATGGCTACTTTCATTAATAGAAGCAGACAGTACAAGAGATGAGTCCTGACAAGCAAAGACAGGAAACAGGGGTACAAAAGAAGAGAAAAAGCCCAAAAACAACCCAACTAATGCTTTGTACTAGAAAAGCCAACTCCTTCTAATGGAACATTATTTAATCTGTGGAGTAATCTCTAAAAGATGGATTTATGGAAACCTAGAGAGCAACTAAGAACTTAGTTCTCTCCACAAAGCAGCTATCGAACATTATTTAATTTGTGGAGCAATCTCTAAAAGATGGATTTATGGAAACCCAGAGAGCAACTAAGAACTTAGTTCTCTCCACCAAGCAACTATCACTAGAGATGTTCTGGGTTTTGACTTGAAAAGGTGAATTATACAGACAAATTTGAGGGAATGTTCATCTATCAACTGTTGGATCTAGGTGGTGAAGTCCGAAGCTGGCTGTCCTTGTGGAGCAGTGAAAATTCCTGCATGAGACTTCTGATTATGGCTATTATTGATGTGATGTAACTGTTCAAGATGCATAGGTAAGTCACATTTCCAGTGCCTAGGTGGTTGTTATAATTGCATCAAAGATGGGTGGCTGTGCTTTTGGGCTCAGTCCCATCCTTACCAGGCCAGGTAATGCGAGCACAGGGTCGAACAGTTCTAACCAATTGCTGTTGCAATCTATGGACCCCACCATCCCAGTCGGGTATTTGTGTTAAGTATGAGACTGAATTTAAGTCTGTCTGTTTTTTCTTGGTTTTGTAGCTTTTGTAATTGGGATTTTATAGGACCATAGAATTATAAGTTTTTTGTGCATAAAGTAGAGGAGTCCAAAGTAGTTTAGCCAAACATAGGGCCATTCAACTGTATTCAGTTATTCCAATTTCATATTTTTAATATAACTTTCAAGTGATTTTTCTAGAAATTGCTGTTCCAGAATTGTAGGTGTGAATTGAGCAAAACTTTCTGAAACACAATCCAGAAAGTTGTGGTTTCATTGAGGTTTCTGTATGATTCACGTTTTGCTGCTGTTCCATCCTACTACTCAATCCTGTGAATTTCAATCCCTACAACTCATTGTCTACCTAAATTTGGGATCTGGTTTGATTTAGATTGGCGTAGAATACTTCAGAACTGTCTCAAGAACTCTATTTTGACTGATTCTGGGAGCAGAGCCATCTCATCTTTTTTATTTTTTCCATTTTTTACTGGGTGTGCTGAGATCATATGAGACCTTAAATCAAGAATGCACATCATTTTCTTTTGCAATCTTTACAACACGCTTTAGCACTCAATTCCTTTGTGCAGCAGTCATGCACTGAAGGCACCAGTATATTCAGGAAAGCACTTGCAGCATGCACTAATCTATGATCCATAGAGAAGATGGTTTAGGTAGATTAGTGGACAATCCACTACACATTTTTCACTTTTCTTCCATTTTATAATAATTTTTTACACATGTTTTGTTTCTGAAGTCCTGAATCTACAGGGTGCTTCCTAAACGTGGGGTGAATTTTCTACATGAAATGCATTCATTTGCAATTATAAATACACTTTCCTTTCACTCTCCACTTCACCATCTAACAATACTCACTCAAACCTCATACTCACACCTGTTCTTTCTTATGTTTTCTTGTTTTTTATTACCAGTTCCCTGATATCTAAACCTCAGTGTCTCTTCTTCTTGGTTGTGATTCAAAAACCAACCTCAGTGTCTCTTCTTCTTGCTGTGGTGTTGTGCAGCTCTCTGCTTCTATAGAGTTGCTTTTGTCTCTCTGCTGCTTAGTGGAGCTATGCTTTTGCTGCCTCTGCAGTGCCTTCTATTTTTTCTCTTGCTGTTCATCTGCAGTATCTTCTATTATATATAGTGTATTACATATACACATATAATCCATGACCCATTTTATCCTGGCATGCCCATGTTTGGTTCAAATATGAAACTAGTACCTAAACAACACAATTCTTGAAACTTTTTTTTTTGCTTGGTCAGACAAAATTTATGTTCTAATGTTCATGAATATTTGCTTACTAACAAATCAAAACCCACCCAGTTCAATCCTGAAATTTATCCAGTGGATGGCATCTTGCATATTCAGTTTCAAAGCTGCCCAGAGGATTGTTTAATATACTGCTAAAGTATAATTTTCATTAAAGCACTACACAGCAAAGAACATCAGAGCCGCCAGAAAAGGGGAGCTTCAAATCTACTGCACTCAAAGCACTGCACACTGCAAAGCACCACACTAAACGGCTCCAACCCACCTAAAAACTCCACACACCACTGCACTGCAAAGAGCAAAACACAGAATTCAGCAAAGCAGGCACAAAAACGCATTGCTCTGCACTACACAGAGCAAGCATGGGAAACTACAAACAAAGCAAAGGGAAACCCCCACTACTGAGCAAAGCAGAGCACACCTCAAAACACTGATTTTTTTTTATTTGCTATACAACCATCTGATTGTTTTTTATTTGTTTATACTTTATACACTCGAAATTAAATCCCAAGTAAACTAGCACATAACTTTTAGATGAAGCATGAATAAAGGCATAAAAAAAATCTAAAACCCAAATCTTCCCATAAGTTGAGTTTTTGCAATGTATGAATCAGAACTTCCAAACAGAGATAATGCCTAATTCATCATTAAAAACTCAACTAATTGTGCATCAATTAATACTTAAAAAAAAATCCATAGCTGCACTGATTAATCTGTCAAAATAGTATTTATAAACTCAAGTTATACATAGAAGTCATATCCGCAAGTAGTTAAAAGGGGTGAAACTCAACAGTGGGGTTGACTAGTTTGAATGAAACTCATCTTATATCAGGTATGCTTTATATTTCTATATGTTTTTTATTTTTTACATATACAATTGTTGAATGTATATCATAGAAAGGGCATTTATATACATTTAATTATATCTCTTATTGTCATTACATGTAGTCTAAATGATCATGTAATGCCCATAGTTTGAATGAATTGCAACTTGCAACTCCTAATCTTTCAAACGGTGGGGCTTTACAGATTTTCACTAGAAATATTTCTATGTACTTTTGTTTCTAGTTATGATAACAGGAAGGATGCAAACGACAACACATGAACGGGATGCTTCAATATTTGATTCGACGATTGAGCCAGAGGCACATAGCGTTGGTAAGATCAATACTATTAGTTATATTTTTTTTAAAATTATTAAATGTCGTGTATTTTTTTTAATGATTTTCTTTTTCCTTTTTAGCTTCGACCTCCAGTAGAAGAGGACGTGGGAGGTCAAAAAATATCTCCCTTACCAAGCTTATTAAGGATACAGGTCAAAAGCTAAGGATTGAAATCCCTGAAGGGTTGTCTAGACCAGTTGGAAAGTATGCAAAGGAATTTAAGACTGAAGTTGGCATAACTTGTCGAACGTATGCTCCTCTTGCATGTTACACCTGGCCAACAGTTAAACAGGAACATAGGCAAATATTTTATGATCGCATTTTGGTAATTCCCTCAGTCCTCAAATTTTTTTATTTTTTGCTTTTATTTTTCATACTAAGTTATTTGAAAGTTGGATGCAAAATTAAGTAATCTCTTTCCTGTAAAATATACCTGACAAATTTATTATGAATGCATCTTATTTGTAGGACAAATTTGATATAGATCTTCATAATCCACGATTGAAAAAAGCTATTAACAGTTATTTAGCATCCACATTCAAGAACTATAGGAACAGATTGCACTCACATTATAAAAGGGTTGGCAATCACCGGGAGGCATGCCAAAAACCTTATGAGGGTGTGTCACAAGAAGATTGGGAGTTGTGCTGCAATAGGTTTTGTTCAGAAGAATTTCAGGTGAAATTTTATTTTATTTTAAACTACATTACCTACATAGAAATTATTTTTTTTAGAAAATCTTGAAGGCATTTCTAATTCTCTAACTTAAATGCAGAAAGTTAGTAAAAAGAATTCTGAAAACCGAATGCTACTTAAAGTGAACGATTGTGCGGGTTCAAAATCATTTGTCGAGTATCTTCATGAAACGGTATTAGTAGTTCTAATATTTTAATTAGTATTGATTTATTAACTTCTTTTTTAAATTTAATATTGTGTTTGAATTTATACAGCGTGATGCTCCAATCGGTAGGATAGAATTGTGGCATAAGACACACTATAGTCAAGATAAGGGTTGGTCTACTCCCGAGTGTCAGCTGCTCTATGTATGGACACTTTTTATAAAGTTTCATCTAATTACTTATTTATTTTGTTCTTCAGTTTTTCTATACATGTGTAAATATTTATGTGAATTTTTTTCTTTTGTAGGAGAAAATGATTACACTCCAGTCGTAGCCCACAGAAGATGATTCTTCCCCATTGACAGATGATGAGATATGCAGACAGGTGTTGGGTACAAGGCCTGGATATGTCCGAGGTCTTGGGCATGGCGTTGTGGCCCCTCCATCCTCTTCAACAGGCCTTTACAATAGTCAGCGGGTGGAAGAGCTTACTAAGAGGGCCACGGCAGCTGAAAGACAATCTCAAGAGTTGGCTGAGCAGTTGCAGCGGATGGAAGCTCAGATGGAGTCTCAGAGGCAACAAATGGAGGCTCAGATGGAGGTTCAAATGGCAGGTCAAAAACAACAAATGGAGGCTCAGATGGATGATATGAGATCCTGGCAAAAGAATATGGAGGCTATGATGCAATCTATAATGGCGCAAAAGATGGGCAATCCTCCATGGTAAAACATTTATTCATTACTTCTATACATCATTAGGTGCATGCTTAGTTCAAATAGAAGGCAAATAAAAATGGATAAAATTTCATCATAAATTCTGAGATATAAGGTGCTTTATTTTCTTAGTTGTAGTTACCATGTTCAATCTCTCTTCACAAACGTCACAAACAGTTTCTGACTGCCTATCAAACAAGTTCCTGACAGTATAATTTATTAATTTTTTGAGGACTGTTTTGGGTGCATTCGATCCTTGTACCTCCCTAGACACATGTCTGGTCCAGTGAGCTCGAACATAAGCATCCAAAAGCTTTAAAGCTTTTTGATCATCATAATGGATGTGGGTTGATCTACATCAGTCAGTAACAACCGATTTCACTTTTGATGATGTAATACAAGAATGATAAACACTTCATTTAGATTTTTAGATTCTGGTGACCTAATCCTTGATTGTCAGTTTTTGTATAAATTTTACTTTTTTAGAGATTGTACTCATGCTTTCTCATTATTCTCTGTTGTCAATGCAGATCTTGTGTTATCAAAGTGAGTTGTCAACTCTTCTTGTTTATGATCTTGAAACTCAAGTCATAGGATGGACAGAATAGAACTGTGACTATATATTCTTCTCTTTCTTATTTCAGTTATTTTGTACTTCAATTTTTCCTTGAAATTGTATTAGGCTTGATTCAGTTAAAGTGAGTTGTTATTTAGTTAAATGAGCCATAAGATGGATATTCCTTGTATTTTAAATCTATTGGTTTGTGATTTAAATTGTATTCTCTGCACTTGTTTGATATTTAGAAGGAAAAGTTCCCATAACGTAAACTTTCACTGATGACGGTCTACAATGGGCCAGATCACCATGATAGCTTATCATGTTAACATTCTAGTTTTACTCGACACTTTTTAATAGATATAGTAAAAGAAAGTATATGATGATGTGGGTTGGGCTCCATGGCAAACTATTGGTAGTGAAATGTTGACTCATTGAAAAGAAACTTAAAATCTGTAGAGGAAAATTTTTGGAATTTGGCAAGAAATGGTCCAAAGTACAATTCCCATTGGTCAACTGTTCTATATAGTTTCTTCGAAATAGCAAAGGTGTGATGTGTTGGTTATGTTTTCTGAATCTGTGGGAGTGAAAGATTCCAATGCAGTGGAGGTGTTGGCAATTCTAGTAGCTTTGCAGATCTTCTCTGGTTCTTTCCAAAGCTTGTGATGGAGAGTGATTATTTGTATGCTATTACTTGGGTGTCTGCTTCTATGCCTAAGCCCGGAATTTTAGTTCTCTTTTAATGAGATTAATGTGCTATTTTTCTGAATCTTTGTTGGGAGGTCAGTTAACAGTGTGGCTTTGTTTTATAGGTTTTAACATCTATCTTGTTGTATTTAATTATTACAGATCGAAATGGGAGATGAAGAGAAAGTAAGAAGAAGCAACATTTTCTGGATCGGTTTGGATGGCGCAGATCAATTTGAGGATGCTACATTTTATTGTGAAAATTGTTCGTTGTCTCTCTGTGATACATATCGAAGATCACCTTTCAACCACCGTTTTTATGTTAAATTGAGACCAATTATTATATAGATTTATGTTCCACACAATTTTGTCTGTATCTTCAGTAAGAATTTGTGATGAGGATATATAACTGTTTCATTGCACTCAAATTCAATTAATTAATTTAGTTTATTTTTTTACGTCGATGGAGTGTTATTTTTCATACATGAATTGCTACTTAGAGATATATGATTGTGATGATCTAATGATGACTTTGCATTAAAGATTTGTGAATGGATGATGAGATTATATTTGTATTGATTGGGTATCAAAACATGAAAATTAAATATTTTTTACAAATATTAAAAAAATATTTTATTGTTGAAAAATTATTATTGGCGGCGCTTTTATTACGTTGCAGATAACTCCATGGTAAAAAGATGAAGATTATTTATGACACCACAAAAATGTTGTAAAAAATGATTATTTGCAACTTTATAAGAGTGTCGCCCTTAATGATTTATTAACGACATTTATGAATCGTCACAGATATAAATTATTGGTGATGCAATTTTGCCGTCGCAAATAAATCATTATTTGCGATGCTGAAAAGCCGTCACAATTGATACGTCATTAGCAACTCTTTGAAACCATCGCAAATACTCTCTCCAATTGCCACACTGCAGTTTTTAGTGTCGCTAATCTTTCTGCGACCCCATTATTTGCGACCCCTTTGCGACGCCAACTTTTTTGCGTCGCAAATACTTATTGCTACATTTTTTGTGGTATCTGCGAAGCTTTTGTCGCGTCGTAAAAAAGCTAAATTGTAGTAGTGCAAATAGTAATAATAATAATAAAATAATAATAATAATTTAATTATTTTTAGCATTTTTCATATATTTATAAGAAAAATAAAAAAATCCCAGGATTTGTGATACGATACATGATAGGATTCGATTCATCTCCGTAAACAATTTGCAATACAAATTTTCATGTCTTGAATTTAATCCAGAGTCAGCATCATGGTATTTGTGAGTTGAAGTGGTCTCTTGATTATGAAGTTGATCTTGAAAAGCAGTCACTACTAGAATTTTAGTTATTGGCAGATGAAAAAGATGGGCGGCTGCCTATTAGAATTTTAAACATTATTATTGTGTTCTTTACTTATTGTTTTATTCACTTGCATGCATTAGTGAAACTTAGACCCGTTCGAGAATTGTGTACGACATTAGTTCAGTGATCCTTGACGCGACGGATCGGGTCTTTGACTAGATTCGTTGTTCTTGTTATGTACATTCGAATTTTGTCGTATGCGATTCTTGAATTGTCCAGTTCGGACAGTTTGAGAATGCAATTATCCATCTTATACTCAATAGCTCGTGCAAGTCCAATGTTAGATAGAGTTTCAGTTGATGTCCCATTGTTCTCTGGGTACATACATGGGTATGACTGATGTTGTATCTGTGTCGTGTACTTGGAGAACCACGCAGACATGCTGCCGAAATTTTATCTGACTAGGGGACGAAGCATTCGAGTTGTTGAGTGCAAGTTGGATCGTGCATTCTCGAATGGGATAGGACCAACCACCCTATAGTAAGTAGTTTGCAGTTTATGGATAGGTGACTTGCATGATGCATGGTACCTTGGGTTAATTCTACTTGCTCATTTTAGATTTCCACATAAACAGTTATCGAGATGGATAAGAGTTGGATTGATTTACCGAATAGAATGTCTAGGGAATACATGGAGGGGATTAACCAGTTCATGGAATTTACCAATGGGTTTGACAATGAGTTCATAAGTTGTCCATGTAGAAAATGTGTGAATCGGTATTATTACAGAAGAGAGTTTGTCCGAGAGCATCTGATTGTGAATGGATTCTTGAAGCAGTACAAGAATTGGATAAGACATGGAGAAGAGTATGTTTCCTATCGCATAGAGGAAAGAGATGAAATTGAGGTTGATGATATGTCAGAGACGGATCCGATGATCGCGATGCTAAATGATATCGCGTGGGGGTTGGCACCTGAATACACAAGCTGTGAGACTGAGGGGGCGGGTGGGAGTAATCCTTGCTCAGGTGCCGATGAAAAAGCCCTAAGATATTTTGAAATTCTAGACGATGCACAGACAGAATTGTATTCTGAATGCAAGGACTTCAGTAAATTGTCCTTTATCGTGGAGCTGTTACATTTGAAGGCATTGAATCAGTGGTCTGACAGGTCCTTCGATATGCTCCTCCAGTTGTTGCATCGAGTGCTCCCATTGGGCGCGAAACTTGCAGAGTCCTACTATCAGGCTCGCAAGTTAACTGAAAATTTAGGCTTCACATATGAGACTTTAGATACATGTCCGAACAATTGCATGTTGTTTAGGAATGAGAATGCCCATCTTGATAACTGCATCGTGTGTCAGACTTCGAGATGGAAGGAGGATGGGGTTGGACACAATCGTCAGAATAGTTCTACAAGTGTTATAAATCGTGGCAAACTTGTGGCAGCAAAGCACGTGAGATATTTCCCACTGAAGCCAAGGTTGAAGAGGCTTTTTATGTCATCAAATATTTCTAAACTGATGAGATGGCATGCCGAGAATAGCAAGGACGATGGTAAGTTAACCCATCCAGCAGATTCCCCAGCGTGGAAAGACTTCGATCGAAGGAATCCAGACTTTGCCTTGGATTGTCGCAATGTGCGGCTTGGTTTGGCTGCAGATGGTTTTAGTCCATTCAGATCCATGACAGGGGCAAATCACAGCACGTGGCCAGTCGTTCTGGTACCTTATAATCTCCCGCCATGGATGTGTATGAAGCAACCTTTTCTGATCCTATCCACGCTTATTGATGGACCAAGAGGACCAGGGGACAAGATTGATGTATATATGCAACCTTTGATTGATGAATTGAAGGAATTATGGGCTGATGGTCTGATGACATTTGATGCCGAAGGCAATGAAATGTTTAAACTGCGCGCCGCATTATTGTGGACAATCAACGACTTCCCTGCGTACGCTAACTTGTCGGGTTGGAGAACAAAGGGAGAGTTTGCATGTCCTTGCTACAATCAGGAGAAGAAGTCAACTTGGTTAAAGCACGGCAGAAAATGGGTATAAACGGATCATAGACGTTTTCTACTTCCATTGCATAGGTTCAGGAGGGACAAAGTGTCATTTGATGGCACTCGAGAATATGGTCCAGCACCTCGAACAATGACGGGAGTTGAATTGTTGTCACAGCTCGAGCAGGAGCAAATACGTACTGTGTATGATTTTCAAGATTTACTGGCCCTCCCAGCTGCCTTCTATTCACTACAAGAAATTTAGGCTGTTGTGACGAAATTTGATGACGAAAATTTTTTTTGTCTTAAAAAAGCACCCAAAGAGGACGAAATATAAATTTTGTCGTTTGTTTTCATTTTTTTCAAAAGTATAGGAGACGAAAAAAAATTCCGTCTGCAAAAATAAGGCGCCAACTTCATTTGCGTTGGCGCCAATTTTTTTAGTTCATTGGAGACGAAAATTGTTGTCACAAAATATAATTTTTTTTTGCGATGAACGTAATTCGTCACCAAAAAGGATAAGTTATGGAAGACGAACATATTTCGTCACCAAAATAAGGCGCCAATTTCATTTACTTTGGCGCAAATTATTTTAGCTCATTGGAGACGAACATTTTTGTCACAAAATATAATTTGTTTTTGTGACGAACGTATTTCGTCACTAATAAAGATAAATTATGGAAGACGAAAATATTTTGTCACCAAAATAAGGCACCAATTTTAGTTGCGTTTGCGAATTATTTTAGCTCATTGGAGACGAATGTTTTTGTCATAAAATATAATCTGATTTTGAGATGAACGTAATTCGTCACTAATAAGGATAAGTTATGGAAGGCGAAAATATTTCGGCCAACAAAATAAGGCGCCAATTTCATTCACACTTGAGCCTATTCCTCTCTCTTTAAAATCTACTCTCACAAGTATTGCTTTGGAAAAGCCTTTAAAATAACTACTCTCACAAGTATTGCTTTGGAAAAGCCTTTAAACTGACTAAAATGGGGCCCCCCAGGCCTTAACGTCCATCCTGCGCCCCCCCCCCCCCCCTCCCCCAATCCAACACCCCTTTCCAAAACCCATTTCCCCCTTTGTCCCTCCATTTATCCCGGTCTCTCTTTTCCAAAACCCTTTTCTAGAGGAGGAGAGAAAAACCCTTTTCCCCGTTTTCCAAAACCCTTTTCCAACATCTCCCACCCATCGTCTCAGGCAGCAGCCCCATGGCCCATTGGCCCCCATCAATCATCATCACCCTCCATCAACGCACGCAGTGTAGACCTATCCCTAATCAGTGATCCCTCTCATCTCTACTTCTCTCAGTCTCTCTTGCCCAGAACTCCCAGACGCAACCCCCATTACCAATCACCATCATCCTCCATCCAGGATTCCGCCACCCACTACAAGAATTAGCATTTTTGCCGGCGAAATGAATAAACGCCGGGAAAAGTGTAACCTTTGACAGCGAAAAAGCTTATTTCGCCAGAAAAAATTATACTTTTCCTGGCGAAATTATTTTGCTGGTAAAGGTTTAGCTTTGCCCGGCGAACTCATTTTTTCACCTGCAAAGGTTATGTTTTACCTGTAAAATATTTGTGTTGCTGACAAAGGATATATTTTTTGCCAGCGAAATACCTATATACACGGCAAATGTCAATTTGCCAAATTTTAACCATTTATATTTTTATTATTTTTGTTTTTGGAGGAATAAAAATTAAGTAGGGCTTCAAAGAATGAAAATCACTTCAGCCTTAAAAGTCATCCATCCAATGTTGTGCCCGCTCCATTTTCCTTTTCCCGCGCCCACTCAAGTCCATACCAGCGCCCCCTCTACCTCTTCTCAATCCCTCATCTCTCCCTCATCTCTCTGACTCTCTCTCGCCCAACAATCCCTCTTCTCTTTGACCCTTTCTCGCCTGCCATTCCTCCATTTCATTCTAAATTCCGACCTCAGCCCTCTCCTCCATCTCCCAGGCGACCTGCGCTCCTCCATCTCTCCAGGCGACCTGCGCTCCTCCATCTCCCATGTGCAGAAGCTCCTCCATCTCCCACTACGTCAAAACCGGCTAAACCACAGCTGCTGTCTGTGGTTGTTTTCATCTAAAAAAGAGACCTAAAATTATACCCGCCCTATTCCTCTCCCGCCCGCGCCCTTTCCCATCTTTCCCTCCCGCCCTCTGCTCTCTTTACATAAACCACATCTGCCCTTTAGGTTTTTTTTCTTTTGGAAACCTCATTTGCTTTCTAGCCCTCTGTGCTCGTCTCCGACTCCGATCCTCTCTCTGCTCGGTCGGCGCTGGTGTACTCAAGTCCTCATCTCCCCGGCGACTATTGTTGGGTTTTCTTTCATCTGAGTGTATAGATCAGGTCGATCTTAATCAATCAGGTGCGTTTGATTCCTTCACTCTTTGATTTGGTTTTGATTCGTTGTTGTTTGATCTTTCTTGTTTTGAAATGAGGCTTGGATTTGTAGGTTTTGGTGTTTGTAGTTGAAGATTTTCATGATCTGCTGGAGGATGGGGTTTTGAATGTTGGTTGAGATTCTTTGATTTTGATCTCTGGGGTTGCAGGTTTTGGTTTTTTAATGATGTTTCGAATATCATGCATTTCTGATGTGGTTCGATTGCCCCTGTTTTGCAGTATTTGTTGCGTTTTTTAGGTCTTCGTCTTTCAAGCTCATGTCTTTTTATGGAAAGTTTTGATTTTTCAAGAAAGTTGTTTTTTTTTTTATAATGCTGGTTAAATTTTTAGGTTTTGAAGTGCTGTTGTTCGATCTTTCTTGATTTTTTCCTCCTTTCTCTGTGCTTTTTGTTCCGTTGGTTGGAGTTCCCTCTACTGGTTTGCAGGTCTTGGTGGTCCCGTTTTTGGTGGCTTAGGTGCAGTTCGGCGCAGTGTCATGCTGTGTTTTGCTGTGAGCAGGCTGTGCGCTGTGCTTCTATGCTTGGTGGTGTCCTACTAAGCCTTCTCTTTGAGCTGTTCTCTATTTCTGGTTGTTGGGGGTGTTTGGTTCTGCTCCTGGGTAGGCTTCCTCTTTTGGGATGTGCTTTGCTTTTTGAAGTTTAGTTTGGTGCTGGTGTAGTGGAGTGCTGAGGCCCTGCTGCTGGTTTTGTTGCTTCCTTTACTCCTCCTTCTGTGCTTTCTTTGAGTGCGATGTGCTTGGTTGTTGTTGCTTCCTTTCCTCCTTCTGTGTTTTCTTTGAGTGTGCTGTGCTTGGTTGGTGTAGCGCCGTCCCTTTCTTTGGAGGGGTGTTGTCATGCTGATTCCATTTGATTGCAACATTCACATATGACATCAATAAGTGAGTTAATCTTCATCTGATTTTATTCTCTAAGATAGAAAATCACACATGGGCCACACAAGCAAATGTCAGGTGGAAGATGTATATGGACAGGCACTAGGGCACTTGAGTTATGTAGACATGTGGCATTTCCCTTTTTATTGGCATTATTACAGTTCCAAAGTATGTTATCTTGCAGAGAAAAAAATTGTGCAGTGATGGGTACTGGCTAGTGGTGATATTATTCCAGATTCCCACAATGTCCACAATGTTTTGGTTTTTTAGGCGTGGCTTATATCTTTTCAAACCATTTGGTTTTATTTTATTTATTTATTTATTTATTTTTATTTTTTTTGGGGGGTGGGGGGGGGGGGGGGCAAACACACAAAGGAAACAGGGCTAATTTGGTGGGAGGATTTTTTTTACTTTTAGAATTTTTGGTGAGATAGATTTTCAAGAACTTCAAAATTTTCAAGAAAGTGGTTTACTAAAAAAAATAAATTTTAATGGTCTTTTTCCACAAATTTTCTCAATTTGTTGTCGGCAAAGTGACTTCCATTTCTATCCTTCTGGCAATTTCCTACTTAACACACCTTTGAGT
This sequence comes from Camphora micrantha, assembly GCA_003546025.1. Classification (NCBI taxonomy): domain Eukaryota; kingdom Viridiplantae; phylum Streptophyta; class Magnoliopsida; order Laurales; family Lauraceae; genus Camphora; species Camphora micrantha. The sequence goes on from QPKB01000525.1 coordinate 13,724, forward strand.
AAAAAGAAGGCAATGTTCAAATTAAGAGAAGCTTGAACCAGATTTACTTAATGATAATAACTTGATGTTGAAATCTTTTAGCAGACCAACTTTTGAGCATCCAATTTATTCAATTAATCCACCATTTGATTTTTTTTTTATGGGTAAATACTTAGGCACACACAGAATAGGTATGTAACCAATAAGACAACAAATGAGGATTGATCTATGATTGTCCTTGTAGAAAATGAGATGCCATATCCCTAAATCATCAGTAGATTGCAAACCCTCCATCCATGATTTGGAGTCTCTCTGTTTTTTTTTTTTTGTTTTTTTTAAAGTTGGTTAGATTTTGCTCTGCCAAGTCCATGCATTCCCTTTTATTCCTTCTTCCTTCATCTCTTTATCATTCTTCTTCCATTTCAACAACCCATGGCTTGGCTCCGTTGCCTTTATTCCTTCTATCATTCTGTAGCTGCCGTGGTTGAAGGTGCGCCATATCATTTGGTAGTTACTACACATCTGTGTTGACAAAATGTAAGGTTAAGATCGATGGAACCAGTGAATGCTCACAATCACTTCGCCGATAAGACAATATGAGTTTCGATAAAACTCAACAGTTTCTGCTGAAATATTTTTTTCGTAGTTCTTACACATGGTTATGTATTCCATTTCTAGTTCTCATTTGTTTTCATTGTATATTGGATGTCCATTTTTTGTCTGTTTTCGTTTAGCATATTACATGTTTTCAATGCATCACCCCCCTGTGGGGTACCAAAAATTCAAGTAGCATTCCCTCCCAATCAGTGGTTCTGCTTCAGCTTATTTTCATCCAGCCAACATTGATAAGATATGACTATTAAAATATGATAGAGACATAAGATATATGACATTTCATAGTCTCAACTAAAATATGGCAGTTTTAATATAAGAAATTGATCTTAACAAAAAGATCAAAACTCTAAAGAAATGCACATGCAAATAAGGTAAATGATGGCCTTTATTAGTGGAGATTGGGCCCCCTGTTTAGAAACATAAGGCTTAAGTTCTTTTACAGAACTTTGAGTGGAAGAGCATATTGATCATTAGTTGAGGATTGCCCACCTACTGTGGAAACATAATTGGAATAGATCAGATCATTATTACTTGGATGAGAAGAAAAGGGTGGAAGAAACAGTCCACACTGTCCCTAATCACCTTATGGGTGGTGTTCAGGAACTATTATCATTACCATATCCTTCATTGTGGGGTTTTCTTTTTCTAATTGACATCCTTATTATGGTCATCCAAATATTTATAACTTGCCTTTACAAAGTCAAGTCAATAAACCCATTAAATGCAAAAATGCAAAAAAGAAAAAAAAACCCAACACATCAAATGCAGTATTTTCTTCAGCATCTTTTTTATGGCTTGGGCTGTTTGGCTACCTTGAAATACAGATGCATATGGCCTCAATATTCCAAAGATCCAAATTGTTCAAGTCCTGCCCTATTTTCTTATCATAGGCTTGAGTTCCATTGTAGTCAGCACAAGGGAAGTGCAATCTATGGGTGAGCCCACTGAAGCCTAAGGCAAAAACCTAATTTTATTAGCCACCCCTTAAAAAGAACTAGAAAAACAGGCTTTTTTTAAAAAGCTTCTATCAAATGCTGCATCATTATTAACTAATAGAAGCCATTCACTCATTCAGCTCACTTTATACTCTAGATCATCCATGTATTATGTATAAGTTAACTCAAAATAAAAATATAAGAATATTACAGAATAAGAGGAGGCCGAATGAAACCATTGATATCTACTGTGTAAAATCTAAAATGATACTTCAAAATTGAATGCCAATAAATATCTCTGGCTGATTCTGATTGTAACTAGAACTATCTACTGTTATATATTGAAAGCCATAAATAAGGGTAGTGCAACACACTATTCTAGTTCTCAAGACACTTAGATGAATATACTACTTAAACCCAATATTGTGCAGATACCTAAGGGCATCATCTTGTTCTCAAAAAAATTCCCGATTCTGAATTGTGGATGGATATCCAATTCTTTCATTATTCAACGGAAAGAAAATCATTAGGCTATCACTATTCAAACTTTAATTCTATATGCATGTACTCTTCTCCTTTGTGTTTATAAAGTTTGCATATATTTAGAATATGAAGTATGGGAAGTAAAAGTGGGGCATGCATGGTGATGCCCTAAATATTTTGTCCCCATTTTTATGCAATGCTGAAGAGATATCCAGGGGTTTCGGTAGAAGGTACATTAGCCCCTTATTAATATAGACAAAATACTTGGATGGTAGTTTTGAGACTGGTAGAGGTTTGCATATTTTTTTCATCGAAACATGAAATGATATGACAAGCTAACTCCTGGTTATTTATTTATTGTAAATGCTATGTATCAAAATCTTATGTATGCCCTTTTTCATATTTTTATAAATTTTCATATTTTTCTTATGTAATTATTTATAATTTTTCTTAGGTAAGCTAACTCCTGGTTTTTCATATTTTTTTTTCATCGAAGCATGAAATGATATAATTTTTTTCATATTTTTATGTATGTCCTTTAAATTTATTTTCTTTTATTATTTATCAATTTATTTTCTTTTTCTCGCAGCTTAGTTGTTAGTGTAGTTAAGTTGGTTTGTGATCAGACATGGACAAGAGTTGGATTGCATTGGGTAAGACGCCTGATAGAAGGATGAGCCAGCCATATATTGATGGGGTGACGTCATTTATGAAATTTGCAATGGCAGTTGTTGACCAGGAAGGTAAAATTCCGTGCCCATGTCTAAATTGTGTGAACTATTATTCCCAAAAACTTCGAAATGTGCAAATACATTTGCTTCAATATGGGATTAGGCAAACGTACACTATTTGGCATGAGCACGGGGAACCTCGTGTATCAAACGAGGCTCACCATGAAATGGCAGGTGATGAAGATGAGGTTTTAGGTGGTATTGATGCCTTAGTGCAAGATCGGATAAGAGGAGAACCAAACGATGCACCCCAAAATGAGGAAGTACAGACGTTTGATAAACTATTGAATGATGCCAAACGTGAGGTGTACTTAGGTTGCACAAATTACACTCTGTTGAAGTTTGTCGTCGAGCTGCTTAATATGAAGGTAACAAACCATTGGAGCAATAAGTCGGTTGACATGCTGTTGGAGTTTCTAACAAAACTTTTACCGAAAGATAATTTGGTCCCAAAGTCATTTTATGAAGCTAAGAAAACACTTCGTGATTTGGGCTTGTCATATGAGTTCATTGATGCTTGTATAAATGATTGCGTACTCTTTTGGAAGGAAAATGCAATGTTGGATAAATGTCCAAAATGTAAAGCATCCAGATACAAGATCAATCGTGGCAGGGGTAAGAAGATTCCAAAAAAGGTGTTGCGGTACTTCCCATTGACACCAAGGTTGAAAAGATTGTATATGTCAAGGAAGACTGCTGAGGACATGAGATGGCACAAGGACAAACGTGTAAATGACGGAGTATTGAGGCATCCCGCCGATAGTGATGAGTGGAAGGATTTTGATGCGCAACATCCTGAGTTTGCCCTAGAGCCTCGAAATGTGAGGTTAGGGTTGGCTGTTGATGGGTTCAATCCTTTCGGGAACATGAGCAACTCATATAGTTTGTGGCCTGTAGTACTCATTCCTTATAACTTGCCACCTTGGTTGGTTATGAAAGATCCCTTTCTTATGATGTCATTACTTATTCCTGGAGAATCACAACCAGGGATCGATATTGATGTCTACATGCGACCTCTGGTGGATGAGTTGAATGATTTGTGGAAATATGGTGCATTATCTTATGATGCCTCAATTGGTGAGTCTTTCCAGATGCGTGTAGCTTTGATGTGGACTATACATGATTGGCCTGCATTTGGTGACATATCTGGGTGGAGAACAAAGGGTCATTATTCTTGCTACACGTGCAATGATGAACCATATTTTCAATCCTTGAAAGGTAAGACTGCATACACTAACCATCGATGCTACTTGCCTCACAATCACCCGAAAGACGAAAGAGTAAGGCTTATAATGGTAAGCATGAGAAACGAAAGAGATCTTTAGAGTTTACCAGGGGAAAAGATATTAGAGCAATTGGACAGAGTGACAGGTGTCACATATGGGAAGCATCCAAGAAACAAGAAAAGACTCCGTCAAGCACCAAATTGGACAAAGGTGAGCATCTTGTATGAGTTACCATATTGGAAGAAACGGAAGCTTCGACACAACATTGATGTCATGCACGTCGAGAAGAATTTCAGTGAAAATACCTTTGGAACTATGTTAGGCATTGATGGGAAGAACAAGGACACCGACAAAGCACGGATGGACCTGGAAGATATGGGTATAAGGAAAGAGTTGTGGTTAACACGTCGTCCTGATGGAACATATGTCAAGCCAAGGGCAATCTTTTCATTGACCCCTGAAGAGAGGGAGGGTTTCTTTGAATTCTTGAAATCAGTGAAGTATCCGGATGGCTATGCTGCAAACATATCAAGATCAGTGAATGCGAGAAATGGTAAATTAACAGGTTTGAAAAGTCATGACTGCCATGTACTCATACAACGGATTCTTCCAATTGGGATGCGTGGTTACGTAGACAAAGAGATTAGTAAAGCACTATTTGAGTTAGGTAGCTTTTTCCAGGATTTGTGCTCAAGGACACTGCACCGTAATCAACTTGAGAAATTAGAGGAACGTATAGTACACATATTATGCAAGCTTGAAACGATCTTTCCTCCAGCCTTCTTTGATGTGATGGTTCACTTGGCTGTTCACTTGCCACGCGAGGCTATTCTTGGAGGACCGGTGCAATATCGATGGATGTACCGGATCGAAAGGTAATTGTTAAATTGAAATGTTCGTAATTATATGTTGCATGTGTAAACTTGCTCCTAACTAATTCTCCTTTGAAGGTTTCTCGGAGCTTTAAAAAGGTTTGTTTCAAACCGTGCTCGACCAGAAGGTTCAATCGCACAGGCTTACATTGTCAAAGAGTGCATTACTTTTTGTTCAATGTATGTTGATGGGATCGAAACGGTGCATAATCGACCGGAACGAAATCAAGATCGTGGCGAACGTCGCAAAGGGTTGATTGTATTCACAGAAACTGCCCGTCCTATTGGCCTAATCACAAGGGATGCTGATATGTCACAAGAATATCGTGATATGGCTCATTGGTTCTTGTTGAACAATAGCCCCGAGATAGAGAAGTATCTAGAGTATGTTTTTCATTTAAATATATGTAGTCTTAGCTTTGTTTATGTTCTAGGGTATGTTTTTAATTTAAATATGTGTATTCTTAGTTTTGTTGATTTAGCTAGCAATGCATAATAATCACATTCTTTTGAGTAGGATACACAGAAATCTATTACGGACTTCATCTGACCAAGACATAACCCGTATACAACAACAAGAGTTTCCCAAGTGGTTCAAAGAGCGGGTAAGGCATTTTCAATTCTAGGACATGATTAAAAATTTGTATAAGATTTGATCATTTATTAATTTATTTTTACTATCTTCATGTATGTTGTATATGATTGTAGATAAATATATTGAGAGAAGAAGAGTCACCAGAGGCAACCGATGATTTATGGTCGTTAGCGAATGGCCCCAATTTGCTAGTAAAAGAGTACTCAGGTTGCATAATCAATGGCGTACGGTTTCATACAAGAGAAGTAGACAATCGCCGTAAGAGTCAGAATAGTGGTGTGCTTACAGAAGGGGATCATGAGGGAGTGACGCATGAATTTTATGGTCACTTGCGCAATGTTTGGGAATTGGAGTACATGTGTCATAACAAAGTTTTATTGTTCCAGTGTGAATGGTACAACACAGGAAACACAGGTCGAAGTAGAACATTGCGAACCGATGATTATTGCATAAGTATTGATGTCACAAGCCGGTGGTATCAATACGACCCTTTCATCTTGCCTAGCCAGGCTAAGCAAGTCTTTTACCTAAACGATACCAAATGGGGTCAACCATGGCAAGTCGTTCAACGAGTGCAACATAGGGGTGTCTTTGATGTACCAGAGGTGGGTGATGGAGAAGCATCGGATCAACCAGAAGAGAACGATGTTTTCCAACAAGAAAATATTACCGATGTTGTTCCAATTGACATCGGCCCTCATGTTCAATGTTATAGAGATGGTGTTGAAGGGGAAGTTGTTAAAAGGGTTAGGTCATCTGTTGAAGTAATGATAGAGAATAGAAACGACGAAGAAAATGAAGAGTATGACGAACCTGATGTGGATTATGATATGGATCTTGATGTGGACTAGAATTTGTAGTTTTTTGCACTTTCTGTATGAACATTGTTGTTAATTAATGTAGTTGCATTTCAGTTGTAGGGTTCATCCACAGTAATGTATGTTTGTCGTTGATTGGTCATATTATGTGTCTGATGGCTTCATAATTAATTTGTTCTATGATATGTAAAAAGTTTTTTTAAAAAAAATCATCTCTCTCACTCTATCCATATTTCAATGATTTAGAGCTTATGACATATCCACTTGTTGAGATTGTTGTTACTTTATGCTTTATGTATAGAATTATATAATTATCTTTTCTTTACATCTAATGTTCAATTATGCGTATTCACCCAAAAAATGTTCAATTATGCTTTATAGTTGGGCAAAATGGACACTACAAAAAAACAATTGACCAAACGAAGTACCGCAACTAAGAAGGTAACGAACTATGAGAAACAAAGAACGGAGACAATTAATAGAAAACCGTGAGAGAATGAATGCTCTAGGATTGAAGAATATAACAACTTCTTTGAAGGATGCCGTTCAACATAAGAAATTGAGGAAGGAAAAACAAATAGCAATTGAGGAAAATGATGATGATTATCAACCGTCAGAGGGTGAAGATGGCAGTCACATTGAATCCAATGATTCTTTTGAGCATGAGGTACTACGCGTTTATGCATTGTGAAATATATTCTTTCTCATTTATCGATTCAATTCATACACATACATGTATATCTTTGTACATATATTCATATTTTATTATGTTATTCAGCTGTTAGAGGTGCCATCTAGAGCCCGTTCACAATCTCATCTTGAGGCATTGATCCACACACAAGTTGAGGGGGATACCTCTTCCCGTCCTGAGGCGGGTAGCCATCCCTCACCACCTCTCAATGTCGAGCCTCAAGTAGAGGTGACTACCGGTAATACTATTGGTAAGATACACTCTTTATTTACTTTCATTTGAGATCTTAATTAAATTTGTTCACATACTAACTAATTCAATATTTTGGCTTCACAATATTAGCTAGTAAGCGTGTTCGTGGCCCGAGTCGAGGCAAAGAGGTTCAAGGCCTTGTTGATAGATATGGAAAGCTTAATGTGCCTATCCCTCCCGAATTTCGTGCACCGGTAGGGAAATATGCCTCAAAACTAGCCTCAAAGATCGGTGTAGAAGTGCGAACACGTGTACCAGATCCAAGTGTTCGTAGGTGGAAGTATGTCGATGCCTCCGTTAAGGGGGAGATTATTCAACGCTTGAATGTAAGTTCACTATATACTCTATTATAGGACATGTGAGGATGTAGTAGCCAATTTATAACTATAATATCGTTTGAGTTCTTTTGTTGTATGTTTGTCTTTTCTAATCTAGTTTTGGCTTGCCAATTGATACTGATATCTCTGGTTCTTCTTACTGAAGAGGCCCCATCTATTTTTTTTTAGCACATGCACAATTAAATTCTTAATTTTGTTGAAGTTGTCTACCATAAATGTTGAAGTTGATTGCTAGAGGTGCTGAGAAAAGAGAAGGATGAGATCACCTTGATACAATTTTTAGTTGCTATTTTACTTGCTCATTTTCGGTGTCAGTTAACCCTTTTTTATTCATCAAAATCAATTGAATTATAATTTAAATAACCTTGGGGCTATCATATAAAATAGGTTAGAATCTTTGAATTATTTATTGTAAATTTTTGCTTTTTTTAGGAATTATCTATGACTTATCTATTTTTTTACAGGATCAATTTGATTTAGAAGGAGACCCTATTGATATAGAAAAGGCAATGAACACAAAATTTGGTCGGAGATTGAGTAACCATACCTATAAGCTGCACAAACAATTCAGGGAGTTGAAGGATGCTAGAGGAGAGGAGTACGCGAGAAACCATCCACCGAAGGATGTCGGTCTTACCAAGTGGAGAGATCTTATTGATAAGAAGTGGAACACTACAAAATTTATGGTAACATTTTTGTGTTTAATATTATGTCAGCGAAGAAAGAATTTGATTAGAATATGGACAGATTGATTCCAAAAAAAACTAGAAGTAACACTACAGTAATTGTTCCATATCCAAAAAAAACTAGAAGGAACACTACCAAATTGTTTCAAAAAAAATTGGGAATCCATTTTATTTCAAAAATCTGAGATTTCTTTTGAATGGTTTTTCATGGGGTTTTTGGTATAGATTGGTTTAGCTGTAGAGAAGTCTCTTTGAAGAGGTTTTTGGTTTCTCTCCCTAGCCAATGCAAGTGAATAACCATATTTTTGGATTGCATGCAACTGAACTTGTATTCCTTTTTTAAAGCTTGATGTGAAATTGCTATTCATTTGATTCATTTTCTTGTTCTATGTAAGGCTGATTTCATAAAGGTTTTAGTGTTTAGCCATGTGCAGATTTATGCTGGTTTTGTATCCAAATTTCTGTAGGTTAATTTTTATGTCCAAAATGTGTGCAGATTTCTGCTGGTTTTTATATGTTTTTTTTATGTCCAACTTATGTGCAGATTTCTACAGGTATTATGCCCGTTTTGTACGCAGATTTCTGCAGGTTTTTATGTCCAAATTGTGTGCAGATTTCTGCATGTTTTTATGTTTTTATGACCAATTTGTGAGCAGATTTCTGCAGGTTTTTACGTTCAAGTTATATTCAGATTTTTGCAACTTTTAGTGTTCAATGTATGTTCAAATTTCTACAGGGTCCCGGTTTCGGGGCGTGACACTAATGACACATTTCATTGTTATATCGGTCATTCTTCCTTACAGAAACAATCAAAAGCCAACATCGCGAACAGAGAAAAGATGAAGACAAAACATAGGTGTGGTTCTAGGTCAATCCCTATTAGAGTAGAAAAACTGGTGCGTATCCTTGCACTTTAAGAATTTTATTAGATTATTGGCTTTATTTATTGAATATTTGGTCTATCAAATTAGGCACGAGAAAAGAAGATGCTACCTGATCTAGCAGAGTTTTACAAGGAAACTCACTATAATGAGGAAACACATGAGTGGATCTCATCTGAAGCTCAGGCTCATTATGTGAGTATATACTTCAATTTTTATTAACAAAATCTTAGAATACTATTTGTTATAATCTTATTTAATTTATTAATAATTATTTAATTTTTTCCAATTTGATAGGAAAATATGTTACAGACACAGGCTGATCACCTCTCACAGCCGGGATCAATCCCTTTGTCTGCAGAAGAGCTGTCAATCAAAGTCCTAAAGCCAAAGTCTGGCTACGTGAAGGGACTTGGCATGAGACCTTCATCCTCTATTAGGAGGACCACTACCACATCCGCTGAAACAAATGATTATGTGAAACACTTGGAGATGGAAATAGAGACACAGAGGGAACAGATACAAATGCAGAACAATAAAATAGAGGAGCTTGAAGAGGGTGGGAAGAAGCAAGGGGAGATAATGGCAGATGTCGTCAACTTTTTGAGGAGTAAAGGATTCACTGGACACTTTGGGAATGGGGGGGACTCATCCCCGAGTGGACATACTTCTTGGTAAAGTATATTAACTTTAATATAACAAATATTACCAAAGAATATATGTTTGAAGAATTAGGAATTAATGGAAACATGCATAGGACACCCAATTTGGGAACTAGTTCAAAAAAATAAGGACTGGAGGGCCAAATAGTTAAACAGCTATGGAAGTGCCCGAAAAACAAGAACAACCAACTTGGGAGGGACCATTAATTTTTTGTTCCCATCATCTTGAAAATAGTCGGTTAGAGGGATAAATTGTATAAATTGATCTAATTGTGAGTTGATTAGTTAATAAAGATTTTACTTTTTTTTTTTTTGCAGATTGGATTGGGGTGGCATTTTTTATGTGCAACAATGATCTAATTTGCCAAAATGTTCATTTTTTGTTTGATAAGGATACACATACTTTGGAGTTGCACTAGTTACTGTTGGATTTTGGGTAGAGTTGCACTAGTTATAACTATTGGATATTTTGTGAGGGAGTGGATATTTTGGATATTTTAATGGCAATGACGATAAGGACCTCAGACCCTCCTGCAATTTACAGAGCCGTCTCTGCCACTGCCACAGGTAAAAAACATGGCAACACCTTCTTTGTATATTAGGTTAAGGGCTCTGTTATATTCTCTGACTAGCATATATTTATCCATCTTGTAAATATTCTATATATTCTTTTGCACTTTATGTTGTGGTTACACACTTACACTTCTCAGTCCATTTTTGGACTGTGTTATGTTGACTTTTGTAATTACAGACCTATCTTGACTTTTGGAACTACAGAGTTCTCTCTCACCCCAAGGTATCTGGGTTAATGTATTTATATTTATTTTTATATTGTACAAATCTGATATGTGCATTCATATTGTTCTCCTGTGCATTCATTTATAGACTTGTTGTTTATTTTCTTTTTTGCTGCAGCCCGTGGCCATTTTGCTGGAAACTTTTGCAGCTATGTTGCAGATTGTAATAATTTGAGAAATTTTGAGGTTTGCATCAGGTAAAGTAACTTCAACATGATTCATAGCGATTTCATTGTTACTTTTATAACTGTTTGCTGCTATTTGTATCTTGTAGCAGCAGACATCACAAACTGCTGCTAAAAACCCATGTAACTTATAGTAGCATACATAAAAAACTGCTGCTTGTGGCCTCAAGTTAATTTAGTACTTATTCATTGGGTGTCTTTATTTCAAGTCAGTTTAGTACTTATTCATTGGGTGTCTTTTTTTTTAGATTTTGTACTGCAACTTCAACTTTAGATTTTAGATTTTATTCATAAGGCATCAAGAATTATGTACTGCTAAAATAAGGACTTAATCAGAATTTTGCGAGAGTAAATAAAAAATTAAGATGTCTGAAATCCTTTTGTTGATTCACAAAATCCTATGTATTTGTGTGTGTGTTTTGGGGCAACATCACATAAATGGAAATGACTATTTGATGACCTAAATTAGACACATTGATCACAATCATCAAGCAAGCTTTATTGAGAGGATGTGCTAAACCTGAATATACCCTCTTTCCACTCACATCCTCCCATCACCATTTCTACCAATGCCCATTTTGAATCACTGTGACTTAGTATATTAGATATCACAAAAAGATTTGCAACTTCCAAAAGAACATACCATGCTAGCAATGTTGTGGCTTCTTTCAATCTTAAAACAACGCAACTTCAGCTGTGAGGCCTCTTACACCTCCACCACTGCTAATTAGCATGTCTCATATCCGCCTGGGTTGATTTATTCTATTCTTCAACTAGTCTGCTCATTCAAACTATGCAATTTTTTTATTTTCCTTTTGCATAGATATGTCAATGCACCATCAATAATCTCTTTCCATCTATTATTTTTTATTATCTTAGAAAATTATTGACAATTTGTTTTTTTAATATACAATGAGGGTGGGTATTCTACTATGCCAGAAGAATCAAATTTAATAAATAAAAAGAACTACAAGTTTTAGAGTGAACCAAATAAAATGGCTGATGAAACAGTCTTATTTGACAATGATTAAGCCATAGCATTGCTTGTAACACATCTGTACTAAAATTTCAGTTTCTTTTCCTCCACACCAAAATTTTCTTTCCATATCACATAAGATCATTAATCAAGCCAGTTAAGTGGCCAAATACAAATATTGGGCTTAAGGCTCCCAACATCCAAGTGAACAGACAAATTAAAATAAAAAAAATAAGAAAAGGGAGTGCTTATTTATTTATCTTTGAATCTGTTAATGATACTTACGTTATAGCCCCTCTAGATATGGATGAAACATTCACCTGCTGTTGTAGTAAAGGGCACACCTTTGAATCTGTTAATGATCCTTACCTTATAGCCCCACTAGATATGGATGAAACATTGCAAACACCTGCTGTTGTAGTAAAGGGCACATCTTTGTAACAAGCCACCAGCTCTGTGTTGGTGTGTAGATTAGGTTGCACCATCTCCCAGACCTTCTTCTTCGGGTTGAGAACGTCATCAGACTCACCAGAATATCCTGGGAACATTATCCTCTCTCCAACAGCCGCAGACTCTGGCGGATCAACCAATTCGACCTGAACTCCCAATGTCAGTTTTTCTTTTAGTGGAATATTGGATGAAAAGACTTTAAGGACATCATTATCATTGGTCTAGAATTAATTTAGTTTACCTACACTCATATTTTGACACTCATGATCATTGTGCCAACTTCAGAATAAAAAATAGGTACCATATTTTCAAAAAACAAAAGTTACCAAAGATAAAAAAACTCATGAACTAGTGGCACAATATGGAATTAAAGAGAATTAATCATCTTCCGTACATGCCAATTAACAGAGTACACAAGTGAAAGAAATATGATACCGTGTGAGATTTGAATTAAGGATCGAATGGAAGCCTGATGGCTCCACTTCTACTGTTGGAAAAGACACGAATGCAGACTTTCTAACAGCCACAAGTAACAAATAGATTATGTACTTATTATAAGAAAATGCATGCTATTTAGATAAGTGTGGAAGGGGAAGAAAGACATCATATTAGGAGTCACAGTATTCAGAAACACTATTGATTTTGTAAGAGTTACAAGGGAATGAATATTGAAAGGCAGTGAAACTAATTAGGATGGTATGAAGTGAATGTCATGCAATAGATTGATAAAAATATTTACAATCATTTTTTATTTAAAAAAAAAAAGAGAGAGAAAGATAGAGGTATTCATTCTCATATACCATAAGCAAAATTTATTTAAAATGGAAAAGACTTCATGTTCGGTGTAAAATCTAATTAGCCAAACTCTAAGCGTGTACTTTTTTTACGCAGTGTACTAATCAAGAGAATCCTCAATACATGCCAAAAAACACTAACATATCCCTGTTTTCAAAACCCTTACCAGTCTATATTTAAAAGGCATAGTCAATTTGCACAGAATAAATCTCATATATTACCATCACATATATTATCAAAATGAGATGTCACTTCATCATATCACCAATAATTAAATTAGTAGTAACAATGTTTCAAAGACATACTTTAATTTTTCTTGTATAATTAATATAGTAGTTTGGCGTGCTGACTTTACTTGGATTCTGTTCCTACCTTTGGGTCGGTGAGACTAGTGAAAGTATTTAACTTTCTCTCTATCCAATAGAAATGAGGTGAGACTAGTGAAAGATTACAGCCAAAGAGATTTTCCTTGCAACACGAAAGCTAATAAAATATTCTTCTTATCTTTGTTTATTATCTACATTAGTTCTAATTTATTGGATAAAAAATCACCAATGGTCATTCAGAATGGTTTTAAGCTTAAATATTTTTTCGAACTAGTCAAAGGTTGCATGATGATTTTCTTGTGTTTTTTATAGCAGGGAAGACATACGAAACAATCTGCAAATTTGAAAGAGCCAAATTTGGTGGAAAAAGGCCAATGAGAGTCTACTCTTGAAAACAAAGCAAATCTGGCTGGAGAATTACTGAGGTATATTGTTTTTCAGTCTCATAGGATTTACTGTGATGTACTATACACTGTAAATCTATTTTGTAAATTGACTCACTAGAGGGTCTTCATAGGATTACTGTGATTACTGATATCTGCCCTAAGGTCTTACTTTCACCTCATCATGATCCAAGAAAGGGGGTACAATGGTAGAGAAGGTGGGAGATGAGAAGAAGGTGAAATGGGGCTAGGATTTTCTCAACATGCAGTCACTATGTAAGTTAAGAAGTTAAGAAAATTGAAAGAGAAAAAGAACGAAGCAAGAACAGGAGAGGACCTCTGCTCTGGTTGAAACGATTGAAGGAAAGAAATATAAGGGAAAACGTGCTGGTTTTGGGTTTTTTAAAAGGAAATTTTGCTGCTTTGCATGCAAATCCTTGTAATTGTTTTAAATTTG
>QPKB01000526.1:0-27849 GCA_003546025.1 Camphora micrantha
GAGCTGGTGGTAAATAGGATCCTGAGTACGGGAGATAGCAGATAGAAGAGGAGTCTTCTTTGGGTTTTTGGCACCCCATAAAGAAAGAGTTTTGGCCATTATCGGCCGGTGAAAGCAGAGGCAAGAAGCCAACCAGTCAAGCAGAAGATACCTCTCTTGGAGCTCTTCGAACTCGTATTCCGCTGGTTGACCCTGTCTGTGTAAATAAGAAACAAAGCGCTCTCCTAGCGTCGTCCGCATATCTCGAAGGACCATGAGATCGCCGTAGAGCTTTTTCAAGCTTTCATAGGAATGTACGGCTAGATCCCGTAAGATGGGGTCGTCATAGATTTCGTACCAATCCCCACATCGTTCGAGCTTTTGGATGATGATGTCAGGCGGAGTCGTCCCCATGAGTTGGAGTTGCTCGGCGGGGGTGCTCGTCCTTACCTTAGTAGCGCTCTTTGGACTAGCACCAGCGGCTATATCACGGATTTTTTCCAATGAAAACTCGCCCCACACAAGGGGTTGTCCGTCCTGCTTGAGAAGGTACCTACAAATGGACGCCCAGTTTCTATGAAATTGAACATCCAGCGTGCGTCCCTCCCATTCATGGAAGACCCGCCTTATTCTCTTCGTTGCTGTGTTTTTTGAGGCATCCCGGTTAAGGATGCCCGCGTGAAGGTTGTAGCCGCTTTCGGAATGGCTTTCCTTCGCAACAAGAATGGCGCGGCAGTCGAACAGTTCCTTAAGCCGGTCCCTCACCCACTCAGGATTTGCGGTTGGTCTGCCCTCCGCGTGACTGAGTGTTATAAGTATATACTCTCGGAGAGTAGTCTTTTTAGTCATGGTGATCGTAACACAGTATATAAGACTCGTGATTCAGGCAATCCAATCCGTATCAAAGCAAACTCTCCAAAGAATATCTCTAAAGTGCCTTTCTTTTTTTTTCAGTTGGATAGGGCGCAATTGGGGCTTTGGGCGTCCTCCCCCAGCGCCTTCTTTCTTTTGTTTAGCAAACGAAGGCTTACCGATCCCAGTTTAGCACAAACGAAGGCTTACCGATCTCAGTTATTAGCCCTATCCGATTGTTGACTGGAAGTTAATAGCAGACGAAGACGATAAGATCTTGCAGCTGCA
The DNA here is from genome assembly GCA_003546025.1 of Camphora micrantha. NCBI lineage: Eukaryota > Viridiplantae > Streptophyta > Magnoliopsida > Laurales > Lauraceae > Camphora > Camphora micrantha. Next base: position 1,120 of record QPKB01000526.1, read on the forward strand.
TCTTCGTCTTTGCGTCTTTATTATTTAATTGAATTTGTCGGATTGCTATCTGAGTAGCTAGTAGTGAGCAGACGAAGACGAGAAAACGAAGATGATAGCTTCAGCAGCTTCCTCTTGCGTCTTCTCCTATAGGGTGTTATAGCCCGATAGGCTAGCTAAGCCTGGTATTCTATCTGTAGGCGGGGAAATTGAATTCTTTCTTTATTTATTGAGACATGCTCCTAGGGCCTCTTTCTCATGAGCAAGCGAGGGAGAGCTCCGTCTATAGCTAGAGGAGCTCGAGTAAGCGCAGGGCCTAAAGGAGGGACAGAAGGCAGTGAACCCCTCCCAAGGAGCTCCCCCGTAGCCCCTAAATATCGTAGGGGGAGTGCCATTTGGAGGAAGAGAAGGCAGTGAAGGACCGACAGAGCGAAGCGCGGGAAGGGCTTCGGTTATAGCTAGAGAAGCCCGAGCGCAGACTTCCCTTACTGCCATTGAGGAGGGCGGAGAATCGGTTGTAAATAGCGGAGAATAGGTTGCAAAACAACGCTGGTATTCCCGATTGAAATGGGGCAAAATTTACACAAATCATCTGGTAGGAGTCGCCTATTCATTGACGTAATTGAGGCAATTATGGCGGCGAGGCCTCTTTGCTAACCTGACTTTCCTAATTTCATAAACGAACTCAACTCAACTGTCTCGAGTGAAGGAACTAATGCCAGCTTCTTGTCTGCGTCAGTTCAAGTGAAGGAACTCGCTTTATGTCCTTAACGAGTTGAGGAGCGAGCTCTAGTTCCTTGTCTTACTCACTCGATAGTCGTAGCTGCTATCCCCAATAGTTGTAGCTTGCTTCTCTTATTAGGAGAGTTTTAGACTTCCTCTCCCTGCTTTATTCGATAAGGCGAGTAGCTTTGCTTCCTCTTCTTCAGAGGAGAGAAGGTCTTGGCATTGATCCTAAGGTAAGGGCCTGGTTTGTTGGAGGGCTAAAGATAACTCCACCGGTAATACAGCAAGGGAAAGATAAGATAGAGACTAGAGAAGGAGGTATTGGTGAATTCCGGAATAGGAATAGAGGATCCTGTCCCGGTTCCAATGATTAAATAAGAATTATGCAACTTCAGATGGTTGCGACCTGATTTTTTCGGCTCAAAAAAGACTCAATTCTAGTTTATGTGCTATCTAGGTGACTGACACAGAGTTTGCTATGCAGACGATTTACTCTTTGCTATCAAACCGGGAATGCAAGAGGCAGGGGCTATACCATCAAAAATACAAGAATTCATGGCTGAATTACAGCTCGAAACTACAACCAGTATACTCACAAAGAAGAGTCAACCAGCCATCGCATTAGGAATACTTCTAAAAATAGATCACAAAGGAGAGGGAGCAAAGGGGGGGCTCGGCAGAAGACGATCCAAAAAGCGAAGGCTCACCCTTCAAAGTTCCGGGTGAGATAGGCGACAGGTAGCTTGCTTCCAAGCCGATAGGATAGGCGGCGGGCCGGGCGTAGAAGCGAGTCGCCAGAAGCTTTCGGTAGCGCAGCGCATCTATTTCGGGTACAGAGGCGACGAGGGGTCCTAACCCGGCCACCCAACCCAGCAGGGCAGGGGCGGGCCGGCCATAGGTTCGAATCCTGCCACCTTTCTTGTGGATCATCCTGTGGTTACCGGATGATGGGAATAAGAAAGCAGATGGAAATGAGCACGAAATGTCAATAAATGAATTGTCTCATTATTCGTTATTTCCGGGTCTTTTCGTTGCATTCACTTACAACAAGAAACAACCACCAGCGTTTGGTGCAGCACCCGCATTATTTGGGTGCATTTTTCTTCCTTTCCTTGGTCTTTCGTTCCGTCATATTCCTAATAACTTATCCAATTACAACGTATTAACCGCTAATGCACCTTTCTTTTATTATCAAATCTCAGGGACATGGTCTAATCATGAGGGTAGTATTTTCTCATGGTGTCGGATCCCAAGTTTTTATGGATTCCTTCTTTGTTACCGGGGTCGACCCCAAAGCCATAATGTCTCAAAACGAGGAGGCCATAGAGAAACCATTTTTTCTTCCTTTGTCTCGAACTTCGTGAAGAACTCCATTCTATCTCTCCCTCGTTACGAACAAAAAAGTGGGGCTGCGCCCCAGTTGTACACTCCCTTCGTTCTACGAACCCTTGTTGATTCTGAACTTCGTTCGCGAAGGAACCGGACTTTTGACGGGCCAGCCCTTTTTTATGCGCCGCTTTACCCTGGAAGGAAAATGAGCTTTGCTCCCCTTACTAATAGGGGCGCTAGGCGCTCCCGTGGTTCGCGAGAAGGAAAAAGGACTCATCTTTTGTTGCATCTGGCACGAGATGAAAAAGAGAGAGCTTCGTCTATCGATGAACAGCGGAGTCAATCCGCTGTTGGTATTGCTTTGTTTTTCTCTCCTTTCCTATCAGCGAGTTCCGATCCTTTTGTTCGAAATTTCTTCGAAAGTACCGAACCGCTTGAAGAATCAAATCCTGTTCCACAAGATCCTATATCAGCTATACATCCTCCTCGCATTTATGCCGGAGACGTCGCCAGTGCTATGGGCTTTGGCTTATGTAGATCAAAAATGATGAATGGGATTGTGGCACTCCACTCGCCGCCAATGCGGAAGGATGCCGCCGAAAAGAATGGAACGCTGCTTCGCTCTGCTGGATGCGTCGGATCCCGTATAACAAGCGAGCTCTTTACCCTAAAATTCAAACATGTGGGCGCAAAATGCTATCCTGCTCTATTGTTGCGTAGCAATAGAAGCCTGCTCATGCTGCTTCGGCGGCGCTTTTTCGCCTTCTCTTCGCTCTGGACAGGAGCGCTAATGGACACGGGGAGGGAGCAGGCGAAGCGTGTCGTTCGTAATGGAAAGAAAGATACCACTACTTCGCCTCTTTGTTGGACCGCCGGCGCGAACACAGTGGTCTCTAACCAGGACCAGGAACCAATTCGAATTTTGATCTTGACATGTCGGTGGTTTTTAACCGCAGGCATCTCGCCAGGAAGTTGGTGGGCTCATCATGAATTAGGTCGGGGTGGCTGGTGGTTTCGGGATCCCGTAGAAAATGCTTCTTTTATGCCTCGGGTATTAGCCACAGCTCGTATTCATTCAGTAATTCTACCCCTTCTGAATTCTTGGACTTCGCTTCTTAATATTGTGACTCTTCCATGCTGTGTCTCAGGAATCTCTTCAATACGGTCCGGATTGCTAGCTCCCGTTCATAGTTCTGCTACAGATGATACACGAGGAATCTTTTTATGGCGGTTCTTCCTTCTAATGACCGGCATATCTATGATTCTTTTCTCCCAGATGAAGCAGCAGGCATCGGTCCGTAGAACCTATAAAAAAGAGAAGGTTGTGGCGCGAAGTACTCTTGTGCACCTACGTCACTCGGCTCGCGCGCAAGCCCGCCCCGTTATGTTATGGAAGAATTTAGCTTATTGCTGGGCTGGTTATTCAGAGCCAGCAATGGGCTGCCTGATTTCGTCCCGTCCGTAGCGCTTCGGGGGTCACTGTGGCGTGGCTGAATGTAGAGCAGTCCGCTCCTACAGCGTTTGATCAGTAGATTATTTAGAACTTCGGAAGATGGTCAAGGTAGCTTGCTTCCAAGCCACTGCACTAGATGCGCATTCGTAGTAGTCGGCCCAGAATGCCTCTGTTCTATACTATACTAGACTATACTATAAAACTTCGGATGAATGGGGAATTACGTCGCTCTTTGATCTGCAGAATAAGGCCTACGAGCTCTCTGTTTTATGGCAGAGATCTCTCCACACCAAGGAACCGAATCACAATGGATCGAAGCCCTCCTTTTTTTCCTTCCAATTAGTGAGATTCCCCGGTGTGGCCGGCCCCGACTACATGGGAACAGATCCTTCTTCCTCGGAATCGACACTTTTTACCCATTTCCACTGACGAGCTTTCTCGCGAGCTCTTTCTTCTCGGGAACATCTCGAAATCGAGCGGGCAGCAAGAATATGAATCAACCTATCCAACATCTGTTTCCCATGTAGTCGGCATTCGTCAAGCTTCGCTTCCCAGCCGCCTGCCTCCTTGTGTGGAAATGCTTCTCATGATCTCCAGCTCTTTCCCAACCAGCTCGTTCTCCACTAGGCATCTAGGCGAACCCGCCGGGTTAACTCAACGTAAAGAAAGTCAGTGAGTGCTTACTAATAGCGAAAGGCGAACATCTGGTAACTTCGTGCTGTAAGACGACAGGTTGGTAATGAAAGGCAATGTACTAAGAAAGCGCAACTCTATTAGGCCGAGCGAGAAAGAAAGGTTGTCAGTGAAAGAAAGGTGAGGTGACTAGCTTAGTGACTGTATTCAATCTAAAAGATTGGCTAAGTGACCGTCAGTGCTGTTACCTTCTTTTAGTAAGAAAGCGCGGTCTTTCAGTCTTTAACAGTTGCTTCAAAACAAAATTATAAAGGACACTTTCCTTTTTTCTTTTGAAGTATGAGCTCTCATTGAGAGAGCGTTTCGGCGGGAAATCACTAAGTTGGTTAGAGTGCTGGTCCGTCACGCCAGAAGTCGCGGGTTCGAACCCCTCCCGGTGGAATAAGTCGAAGTTGCGGTCTCGTTGTACCCAGGATCCCGCTACTACGGAAGGAAGGAAATGGGAGCGAGACCACCCTAATATGATGTTATGAAGGAGAGCTCGCGGCGATTCTATTCTGTTAAGGAAGGGCGCCAGAATTGACGATCTATTCGATTCTATAGATCAAAGGGCTTCGGCCTATCTACCTCTTCTCGGGAGCGAGGCCAAAGCCGAGCAAAAGATATAGATATCCAGATAGCTAAATAAGCCTAGGGAGGCACATGCAAATGTAGCTGAACCAACCCGAAGATGAATGGAGGTAGATTCGCCTCCTCATCAAACAGGGCTTGATACGCTATCCATTGGGGTGGTCCCCCGTGACTCACTCAAGTGAAGAGAGAGAAGATAGGGTAGGTTGCTCTGAAGGTAGGATAACAAAAGAGAGGCTACTTATGGATTTACATTAACATGAACGGGACCCTAGCGAGTGAAGTGCGTAAGCCCATAAGCTACAGGGGCGAGCCCTTAAGCTGAAGGGGGCTCGTTCTTCCATTTTGAGATCTTTAGATTCGTTAGATCATGATAGAGTCCCCTTACTAATAGGGGCGCTAGCGCGCTACAACTAGCAGCCTGCGGAAAAAGGCTAGCGCGCCTGAAAAACGTAAGACTAGCGCGCCTTACTAGCCCTATATAGTAAGGGCTTTGAAGCCAGCTCCGAAAACTCCAGTGTGCGTTAGCTGCGAAGAAAACTCCAGTGCGCGCTAGCGCACTCCGGCTTTCGAGCCAGCGAAGAAAACGGAAGTGCGCGCTAGCGCACTCCGGCTTTCGAGCGGCTCTCAGCCTTCGTTTGCCGCTGCGGTGCCCTTTTTAGGTGGGGGCACCTACGCTTGCAGCACTAGCGCGATACGGCTTTTCCGTTTTTTTTTTGCCTTTTTTTTTGTTTTTCTGCCCGGTTCCATTCTTGTTGGAACGAAGTTGCGTCAGTTGAGTTTACGAGACTAAGGAACGAAGCCCTCAGCTATGGATTGAGACTACGCTAAGGAACAAGGAAGCTCAAGCTCGCTCTTCCGCCTCCCCTACGGTCGCTAACGAAAACGCCCAAACAGTCTCTGCCCTCAGCGACTTCAAATGGTGCCAGTTCTCGTATTGTTTTATACGATAGGCTTCTCGTCTGATAAGCCCGGTTCCCTGAAGTCAGTAGTAGTTCCTGAAGTCAGTCTTACCGCAGACGTGACACTTAACTATATCAATCAGCCGTCACCCTTTTCAATTAAAGAGGAATCGAACCGTCAGGCTTGTACTTCAACGCATAGACCCATTTGCACCAGTAGCGAAGTTGAACTCAGTACGGGTGATCCTATCTGTTGCAGCTAACAGACAGTGGCCTCTTCATCAACTGGATGTTCAAAATCTTTTCTGCACGGGGATCTCCACGAGGAGGTCTATATGTCTCCGCCTCCTGGTTTTTCAATTAAGGGGGAGCAAGGAAAGGTCTTTATACTAAAAAAAGCCATCTATGGGCTAAAGCAGTCTCCTAGGGCCTGGTTTGAGAGGTTCAGTGGAGCTCTAGTTGAGATTGGCTTCCAGAGGAGTAGCGCCGATCACTCCGTGTTTGTTAAAAGGAGGAAGGAAGGGACCACCATTCTGGTGGTTTACGTTTATGATATTGTTCTTACTGGAGATGATTCGGAGGCGATTGAAGAGTGAAAAGGTCATTTGCGCAAGGTCTTTGATATTAAAGACCTTGGACCTCTAAAATCTTTCCTTGGGATTGAAGTTGCCCGCTCCAGGAAGGGCATCTTTTTTTCTCAACGGAAATATGCTATCGACTTACTCAAGGAGACCGGGAACTTGGGGGTGAAGCCGATTGATACTCCCATGGAGGTAAATCATCGCCTGAGTTCTGATGAAGGTGAACTCCTCGACGATCCAAGTTCATATCAGAAATAAGTCGGCAAGCTGATTTATCTGACGATCACCAGACCAGACTTAGCACATTCAGTGGGAGTGGTAAGCCAGTTTATGCACAGTCCTCGGGTTCCCCATTTAGAAGCCGTTCGGAGAATCCTCAGATACATTAAAGGAAGCTCTTTGTCTCACTTATCAAACTTAAGTTCTTTATGACACGAATGCTCGCGATTATGATTGATTCCATATCAACTAGTCATTCCAGAGGGGAAGAGTAGATTAGGAGATTGGTAACCTGCGATGGGGTACGCTTGGGGGTTCCTTTGATTGCCTGAGATTGGCTTATGTATGACTATTTCGGTGTCTAATACATACGCGAGGCCATAGATATGGTTAAGGTTCAGGGGAAGGCTAAAATGGCTTTCGATAGCTAAACGACTAGGCAATGGATATTGTACGACAGCGACAAAAGAAAGACCGGTTCCTTACTTAGTCTGTTTGCTTTCTACCTCTTACGGAGCGGGGGTTTAACCCACTGAAGACCGTTCCCTACTAATTGAGTAGACCGTTTCTTTCGTGCTTGGTCCGATGGCGATTGCGTGCTGGAAGGCGGGATTGATGACTGTCGGGCTGACGAGTGACTATTAAGATGGTTTTTCTATGACTATTTTTTAGCCTTGTGTGACTGACCGAAGCAGAGGAGTAGGTGAGGTAATCCACGGAAGTAGTAAGGTTAGGAGGTTAGGTTCGGGGTCTGCCGTGTCTCCCTAAGGCTTATCTGTAGCCCGTGGACTCAGCTTCAATTGCATTACTTCACTTATCACTTCGAAACATGAACCCCTCGATCGACTAATATGAATTGGAACTGGCTACAGAGGAAACCGAACCCGTCACTCCAACACTTATTTCTTGTGATTCCGAGGGCTAATATTCAAATTCAAGCGGGAGGTTGTAGACTATAACTATTTACTTTTCTTATGTTGTCTCAGCAGCAGCTCCAATAAGTTCAGATTCTTATTGCCAACACTCAAGCCAAGAAGGGAAAGGCTTTACTGCGTATTTTCGATGGGGATGCCGACGAGGTTCTCAAGAATTATGGTGGGAAGCCCGAGTTTCTCTATTTAAGTATCCGGACCTGAGGGCTTTTTAGGACGAAGGACGACTTACACAAAAGGCTTTTCGATCTGCCTGTATCCAGCGAGTGGTTGTTTGTTTGCGACTCTAAAAGAGTTGCTGATGCGCCAGTGAGGAGTTCGGGGACTACAGAAGTATAGGTACGTGAATGAAGGGAGGGCTTTCTTTCTTTATAATCAGAGGAGAAGCTATCTGACTTTCCAGGTAGTGTGCCTTCCGGTTTCGGTGAGGAGTGAGGCGGAAGGAACAGATGATCTTGAAACAAGCTTCTTCTTCATTCAACAAAGCATCAGTAACTGATTGCAGACCAATCGGGCATTTTAGAAGAGGGAAGGGAAGAGGATCCGATCGAGTAGGCATGTGGATGCGTCTATCCCCACGCTGTCCTCCAAGGAAGGAACGAACAATTTCACTGAGCGAGCCAAGCCAGGTCATTCCATTCAATTGAAGGGGAAGATGAAGAAGGGTGGAGGTCGAGAGCTAGCTGATCGATCAGAGTTTTTGATCGCCTTTTTTTGGATGGCGGAAACCCGGTTTCTGAATAAGCAAACCCATGGTACAAAACCCACGGCCGCTGGAGGGGGGCAGCAGTTGTTGTTTTAAATAAACACAAGTTACGCTCATTATTAGAAGAAAGATATACGTGCTTCAATTGTTGAACAGATCTGTTTTTAGGTCGACGAAGAAAGGTAATAGAATAGTAGAATAGGAGAACTGCGAGTACCGGCGGAAGGAAGCAGACGAAGGAGAAGTGCCGTGTGACGTTAAGTCAAGTGTAGTTTTCTGAAGAAAAACAACTGGAGCGGAGCCGCTTTCTTTTCCTAACGGAAAAGGATGGAGCGGGGTTTTTTCTGGTTCAAATCCTGTCTCCGCCAAATCACTACTTGTTTTAAAGGCTCCCAGAGCTCTTCAAAGAGAACGAACGCTCTTGACTTGTCTTGTTTCGTACGTATAGAAACAGTTTTGGAGCAACTGCGCCTCTTCCCCTTATGATAGCGTCTCGTGACTGTAATGTCAGGGGTTGGCTCTGCTCGCCGGTTGTGCTGCGTAAGCCTCCAGATGCCTCCAAGCAAGCGAAGGTTTTCGGGGTGATCGCCGCGCGTCCTTCCCATGCTCTATCTCGACCGTGACAACGGCGGTGTCTGTCCCTTTTCAAAGGGGCCACCCAGTCGCGGTCGCTAGGGCAGGACCGGCTCCCGGCATCCCCGCCGGGATACGGGCCGTTTTCCCGCGAAAAGTCGTCACCGAAAAGAGAGGCCGGTCTTCGTTTGGGGTATCCCGATCCGGATGCCACGAAAATGGAGGGAAGCCTTTTTCTTAAAAGAGTTTCTGCGACCTGTGATAAACAAAAATACAGGACGACTTTCGGGGTTAAAGGAACACCTTTTTGTAGGTTTCATATTGAGTCTTCAGAGGTGCGGCCTACTTGGTGTCGGATCAGCTCGACAGGTCACTCAATAGTCTTTCGCGGAGTACCCCTGTTTTAGTGAACCCTGGGAGTTGTCTTAGTCGGCGGCTCGACGATCTGGATTCTAATGGTTTACCGAGGTTAAGCTTTGGGCAGGTATGGAGTTATTTGTAGGTTTCTCTACTTCAGGCTTTATTAGGGCGTGATCTTAGAGGGGGGCCTTTGTTTGAGGTGAGGTTCTATAGTATTATGGTTACCTCTGTTCTCCTCTCCCCTTCCCCGGTAGCTAGGATAGAGTTCTCTCTGTCTTTCCTTCCTTCCATCTTATACCACTCATTCTTTATGGAGGGGCTAGTGAGTGTATTCTTTATTTCTTTCGTTTATGCTTCTTTTCTTGCTTGATTTTTTTCTCTTCTTCTTTTCTTCTCTTCTCCGGCATTCGCAGCGACATATGACAAGCGCGATTGTAGGAAGAAGTTTCCCCCGCCAGTTTATGATTTGGTTGGTGGTAAGTTTTTTTTTTTTTTTTTTCATTTTTCTTGGATTGAATGGGTTAGTGTGAAGTGCCTACCGGCTTGGTTTCACCGTAACAAGAAAGAACAACAGATTAGTAGCGCTTCAATTGAAATCTAGCATCTTTATGCACAGCCGAGGAGATCAGTGAGGTGAAGGATCGGGATGCAGTCAGGGTGGGAAGGGGACGGGTTCTCTATGGTAATCTGCCAGTCCGGATGGGATAGGTATCCGAAATTCTCAGCTGCAGGAGGGAAGGAAGGACTTTATCGAATGAGCTATCCCGGGTATAATGCTTTCCGAGTCAGCCAATGCTTCGTATCCCATACAAGGGATAGTCATTTCCCATCCATATCGGGCCGGGATAGGCCACCTTTACTTCTTTGATCCCCCATTAGAAATGTCTTTCCTGTCGGTTCGGCTAACCAGCAGCTGCAAATCCCTAATATAGGTGGTTCGGACCGGAGGAGAAACCGGATGAAGGGATGAAGCCAGGCAATCCGTTCCTATCAATCATTCGTCAGGAAGCGTCTGAGAAAGAATGATCACACCAACCATTACTGCCAAAGCTACTGTTCGATTATCTCGATTGAGCTTGAGAGGGTCGAAGCTTTCTGGTTCAGTGAATGCTTCTATAACCTTGTCGTGTACCTGGTTCGGATGGATACAGGGATAGCCCAGATTTGCCTGAGGACATTGCATGGCCTGGCCTCCCTTAAGGCGTTGGCATGGTCTGCTCGAAAACAAAGCCGCGGATTCTTGTTCTTGCGCCGTCCATACTGCAAAACAGATTGAGCTGCTGGCATCAAAGGGCCCGAGATTATATGCTGCTGCAGAAGCGGGGGGATGCATGATTAACGGATCAACACATATAGAAAGCATGATAAGCCGTTAACGGTTCTTCATGAACAACAAACAATGCTTTAAGAACAATGCATGAACAAAGCGAGTATACGATAGTTTACGGCATGAACACCGAAAGCATGAACAACAATGCTTTCAGAATGCCGTTAACGGGCTGCTTCGGCTTACATACAAGAGAAGAGTTCCGGAATTAGCACTACACGAGCCGCAAGCCAGCCTACGCAGGCTTGCGGCTACGGCTACACAAGCCTAGGCTTCTTCCGTATACTACAGTCGCCTCCTTGTCCCGGTTCCTTCCGTACTTCTATACTACAGTCGCCTATAAACGGCTTGTTCCGCATACGCTACACAAGCCACCTTCTTTATGTATTAGTATACTAAAGTAGCCACCTTCCCGAATCTATTCTATTGAAGCGGAGAACTAAAGAAAGCAAGCTCCCTTGCAACTCATGTTGCATTTGACGGTCTTGGATCTCTAACAAAGGCTAGACTATGCCCGGTTTGAGTCCCAAAGGAGCTTCTCGATTGAATAAGAACAAACAACTTCTGTTGCTTCGCAACCTTGTCATGCACGCTCCCCACGCTGCTTTGGTAAAGATGGGCTGCTGACGGCTCCCGCTTGATGTTGGTGCTTGAACAAGCCAAAGGGATGTACCGGTGAGTGTACTGCTACAACGTGGCAATCAATGAAAGACGAAAGACCTCGGTTGTTCGTTGTTCTGAGTGAGGTGAGGGAACGAACGGAACAGCACCGGAAAAGACCAAGCAAGTGAATTGCATTTTTCATCCCGTACCAAACATAGGTAAGGTAGGGGCTTATAGTTTATTAATTGGTTGAAACGTACCGCTCATAACGGTGATATTGTAGGTTCGAGCCCCCTACCACGATGTACTCAAAGTTGTTCAGTTCCGATTTGGTACATTAAATTAAGAAAAGAAGGTGGCTGTTCACGCGTTCAATAGAGAAGGTGGGCTTAGACAGAACTGAAAGAGCTGGTTGGTTAGAGACCAGGTTGTTGTTATGTTGTTAATAGGGCTCCTCCGACGACATGTTGAAGGGCCAGATCCACTCGACGACGTGGAAGAAGGAAGCGGGGAAGAATCAGAGGGAGGTTTTCTTTGGTTAACCCATGCATGCTTTGGCCTGAAGCCGCTGCTTCACTAATGTGAATTCTCTTCTTCGTTCAGCCTCGGAATGGATAATGAGTCACATAGGTCGTCCTCAGGCGGGCATCGAAAAGGAACGTCTATTTACCCTCCGGAATGTATCACGGCCCTATTCATCTTTGTCTTCCAAAGAGTAGTTGTTCCGCATCTCTCGACGACGGGGAACACCGAAATAGGCGTGGGGAAGAGGGAGAAGAGGGGGAAAACCTTGCCACTGTTCTCGTATTCTGCTCAGTATAGTGCTTGTGGTGCCAGAGCTTGGTGTTCTCTTGTTCACCTGCAGCTCTTGTTGCCACTGTTCTCGTATACGAGTTCATAGCTACCTACAGAGCAGCCCGTATACTACACCTGGTTCACCGGGTGGCATCTGAGGTCTCAAACGGTTCCACTGCTATTCGTCGTGTAATGTCGTATGATAGAGGTGACTCAATGCTAATGATCGTACCACCGTTGTTTGTTCATCATGGGATGTGACGCTTATGTCAGCGGTGGTACGATCCCACGTGTGCCTCCAAGGTACATCTACAGGCCTGCCAATATGGGGGGACCGATTCACTATACTTTGAAAGCTTGTTTTTTGCTTCTTCTGTTGCTGCTTAGCATTCAAGCTGGTATCCCCATCCCCTCCCCATTTTCGTATCCCAGGAGCACAGCTTCTTTGAAAGGTACCTGTAGTTAACGGAGCACAGTCGTGCTTGCTGGTTTCATGAACCTTAAAGTTTGCTGCTTCTTAAGGTACCCGCACTCAAGAACACCCATGGCACGACACAGGTGCTTGCTCACAGTGAACGGAGCACCATGTGACTTGCTTAGCACAACATGGCAGCGAAGTTGAAGGATGACTTTGCTTGAAAGCGGTTTGCCGCTTGAAGATACGCTAAACAAGCCCTAAGCGAACGTGTCAAAGCCCTTACTAGATAGGGGTGCTCGTTTTTCATGGGGAACCCTAGAACAAGAGTGGAAAAGGTGCTGAACAGATTCAGATGGAGACTTTCCATCTTTCTTGGACATTGAATGTCTATCCGCCCGTTTGAGTCGTCGCGAGCCGGAAAGCGTACCGGCAGTTTTAGTCGCGAAAGGGCCGCTTGCTTCATATTTTTTTATTTTTCTTTTTTTATATAAATCAAAGCATTTTTTTTTTTTATCAAATTGTTCATTCCTGGGAAGAGGAAGAAGCAGATAGAGCAAAGGCCTCCTCTTTCCGTCCGCTCTTCCCGAAGTGAGCGAATTGCATGTAGAGATAGAGATAGGTAGGGGCTTATAGTTAATTAATTGGTTGAAACGTACCGCTCATAACGGTGATATTGTAGGTTCGAGCCCTACTAAGCCTACCACCCCTACAGTACAGTCGAAGTCCCCGCCACCCTGCAGATCTCAATCTAGCGACGGCACCTGGAACCACACTGCTGCCGCTGCCCTTCGGGCAATACGGCTTTCGTAATACGCGAAGCAGCTGAGCGATAGCTCTTCGATCGCTATATTCTTGCGATAGCGAAGGATCGAAGAGCGAAGTTACGGCTTTAGGCGAAGAGCGATAGCGAAAACTTTAGTCTTATTGTTTTGTTCCCGAACAACGAGCATTCATTACGGCCGGCCCGACCAAACACTGAAAGTCCGGTCCGGGCAAGCAAGATTATGGAACTGATCTGACCGATCATGGATGGAATGAAAGATGGAAGGGCCGGCAAGAATCAATGCGATAGCGAGGGGCGATAGCGAAGGCGTGGTTCATCCTCTAAGAGAGAGTAGATGCGAAGCGAAGGTTCGGATCGAAGATCTTCGCGAGACGGCCCATGAATCTCGAGAATCAAGCGTGGGGGTTTTATTTTCCCCTGTTGACACCAAAAATGTCACTATGTCCCCTCAACACCAAAAGCTACATGGAGCCACATCCCGCCATAAATAGGAAGGCGTCACTTCAAGCACCAGATCTTGTCAGAATCAAACAAAAACTGCAAGATCCTTCAAATCAGCCAAAAGAGGGGTACACATGAAGTTTCGGGCCATTTCGACGTCATTTGGCCTAACTTCACTCCTCCGACAGCCAGACAGGAGCTCCCGGCAGTGACAGTGTCGAAGACTTCAAAACTTCGATCAGAGCCTACGGATGGTCTCAGAATACCTCCAAAAGGCCCCCTGCCACATTTCAAGTCAAACGGACGACGTTTGACCCTTCATCAACTCTCGGGAAGCAAAAACAAGCCTACCGGCGGCGGAGCACCCCGGAATCATGGCATCCAAATTGGAGCTAATGGATCATCTCAAAATGACTCCAATAGGTCCCCTGTCAAGTTTTAGGTCAAACGGACATCATTTGGCCTAGTTTCAAAGCTCGGCATTTTCCTCGAGGTGAAATCAAGGCGAGCATTTGCGGGACCCCAAAAGGCTTCAAAACTCAAACCAAAGCCCATGGTTGGTCTTACTTACTACTCAGGAGGCTCCCTGTCAAATTTCAGGTCAATCGGACATTGGTTGACCACAAGTCAAAGCTCTTCATTTCTCTCATGGCGAAATTAAGGCAAGCATTTGCGGGACCCCGAACGGCTTTAAAACTCAAACCAAAGCCTATGGTTGGTCCTATCTACTGTTCAAGAAGCTCCACGTCAAATATCAGGTCATTCCGACATTGTTTGGTCCAGTTTCAATGCTTGACAAAAAAATCGGCAATACCGCACAACAAAGTCTTCGGCTTTCCAGAAAAATAGGAAACTTTGTGCTCCGATTTGCGTGGCTTCTCATCGGGTTTTCTTCAAGAGAATCAGGCCAATAAATGAGGGGAAATGTCAGAAAAAATACAGAAGAAAAAAGAATGAAAAAAGATCGAAAAACGGCGAAGAAAAGGCAACTGAACGGCGGCCGAGAAATGGGCCCAAAGCCCATGGTCGCCGGCGACCTTGGCCTATGGTCGCCGGCGACCATGGCCCAAGGTCGCCGGCCCATGGTAATCGGCGACCATGGGTGCATGGTCGCCGGCGACCATGGAATTCCGGCGACCCAAAAGTCGCCGGAAGCCCCTTTTTTCGGGTCCTTTTCACGTTTCGAGTTGATTGGCCCATGTGATTTTTCCAAAATCTGATTTTTCGTGCATGAAATCCGTCGATCTTCGTCAACATCACGGATTCGCCGCCGAAATCATTGGATGATCATTAGATGCCTCGAAATCGCCAACCGACCGACAAAGAAAGCACACTTTCTGCCCGCCCGATCGTGAAATCGACAGGACAGATGTTGCCGGCACGTTGAAATTAATCAATGTCTGAAATTGCATCACCATCAGACATCAAACAACATGTGGATCCACTGGCGGTCATCGCAAGAAGAATTCCAAAAGACGCGGCGCGGCCCGCGACTCTTCAAGCGACTTGGCGACCAATTAATGAGGTTAAATGACCCATTTTATGACAAGTTAATGCGGTCATTAACTCATTATTTTGGACGGCCCAATCAAAAGCAAGCAAATGGGAGTTACAAGTCAAAGGATTTATGGCATTAAAGCCATGAAACTCCTCCCATGATGGGGATTAAAGACAATTAAAAGCTCATTATTCTCCATCGACCAATCAGATTCAAGGAAAAAGGAGTTACAAAACAAATAATTTGAAACTTGTAACTCCTCCCATTATGAGCATTAATGCATTCATTGCTCATAAACCCTCCTAAATGGCTACCAAAGGCCTATAAATAGGAATGCATTCCAAAGGAAAAAGGCAGACGAAGAACGAAAAAATAAATCCAGAGAAACCGCTAGAAAAATTCACCCAAAGTCCGGAGAATTGCCCGGAAAATCCAGAACTCCTGCAACTCTGCTGCAAAGACAGCCAAAAGGTGATTAAAGCAACCTTGGGGGGCCACCCCCCCCCCAAGGACCTCCCTTCTTCTATCAACATGGCTAAAACGTGGCTTTTCAGCCCGTTTACTTAGCTTGCCAAGAGATTTGTGGGACCGTTTGAGATTCAAAGCAGGGTTGGAGACGTGGCCTATCGTTTGGTGCTACCGCCAGAGTTAGCGGGTGTGCACAACGTGTTTCATGTCTCGATACTTCGGAAGTATATCCCAGATCCCGCACACGTGTTGCAGCACGAGCCACTTCAGCTTCAGGCAGATGTCACGTATGTGGAGCGACCAGCGCAGATCATCGACACTAAGGAGGTAATGTTGCGTACCAAGACCATTCAATGGGTTAAGGTACAGTGGGAGAACCACGGTTTAGAGGAAGCTACGTGGGAGCTGAAGGATCAGATGCAGAAGGCGTACCCCTATCTTTTTCCAGATGATGTATATTTAGGCATTTGGGGGACCAAATGTTCTTTTTATTTGTGAGAGTTGTAAGGTCTGTGACCTTACTGGGTCAGTTTGGGCCCAATACCCGACCTGACCCGTTTAAATGCATATTTATTTTTAATTAATTGTATTTTAGATATTTAAGTGGGTTTATATTGTGAGCGAGTTTCTTTTAGTATTAGAATAGTATCTGCGAAGTTTCGTGCGATTCGGAGTTCGTTTGGTCATAGTAGGGGGGTAGTTTGCAATTTAGGGAAAATTGAGTGTTTTTCCGAAATATTCCAAACGCCGTGATTTTTGGGTTCGTTGGAAAGATCTCGTCGAATAGATCAGTTTTGCCTCTTGACTCGTCGCGATCCGATGATCAGAAGACCTTCAAGTGGCCCATTCTTTACCGGGCCCACTTAAGGGTTAATTAAGTCTTTTTCCCCTCCTTCTTCTTCTTAATTGATGCCAACCCTAATCTCATTCTATTCTCTGCAACGAAGAACAAAAGGGCAGCCAGTTTCTTCTTCTTCCTTCCTCAAGCCAGAACTCCACCCAAGAAAGCTCCTTTTGAAGATCTGATCCGGTAGATCTCAATCTCTTCCTCCCCTCTTTCTTCCGGTACAACTTCCGGTAAGCTTCCTCTCTTTTCATATTTTCTTTAATCTCCCTTTTTGGTTAGATTTAGGTTAGATCTGAATTATTTTCTTTCCATTGTTGTTCCTGGTATGTTAGGTTTCGTTCTGTCGGGTTAGATTTGTGATTTGGGGGTAGAAAGGCTTCTCCTCGAAAGTCACCCATTTCTGATTTTCTTCCGGTTGAGGCAAGTAGATTCGCAATTACATATTAAACATGCTTGTTGTTATATTTGACTGTTGTACACATTCTATAGATTAACCCTTTTAAATTCCAAGCATGTTCCTGTTTAATTTGAGAAATGTATATTAGGTTAGAATCTTGTAATTGAATGGAATTGGTAAAAATTGGGGGTAATAGAATGCATGGTGTGGAATGAGGTTGGAATGGATTTTTGGAGAGAGCAGGAGGCTCTTCTGATGTAGAAATGGCCTCTGGAAAGGCCTGAAAAGAGAAGGAGAAAGATTGGGTTCGGAACAGTTCAGAAAACCCTCTGAACTCGAGTTTCCCGTGCAGGCCGATCGCCGGTCGACCGACCAGTTAGCGCGGTCGACCGGCCAAAGCCGCGGTCGACCGGCCTGCACGGGAATCGCAAGTTCAGAGGATTTTCTGAACTGTTCCGAACCCATTCTTTCTCTTCTCTTTTCAGACCTTTCCAGAGGCCATTTCTACATCAGAAAAGCCTCTTGCTCTCTCCAAAAATCCATTCCAACCTCATTCCAACCATGCGCGCACCACACCAGATATTCTATTCACCCAGGGAGTACCAAGATGTATCAGAATCTGAAGAGTCATTATTGGTGGGTGAAAATGAAGAAAGAGATTGCAGAGTTTGTATCAAGGTGTATGACTTGTCAGCAGATTAAGGCAGAGCATAAGAAGCCTCCTGGCTTACTTCACCCATTGGAGATTCCACAATGGAAGTGGGAGAATATCACCATGGATTTCGTGTCAGGGTTACCTAATACCAAGAAAGGCAACGATGCTATTTGGGTGATTGTGGATAGATTGACAAAGTCAGCTCATTTCTTGCCCTTCAAGACTGGTCAGTTTATGGACAAGATGACTAAGTTGTACAGGGACAATATAGTCAAGTTGCATGGAGTTCCTAAATCCAGAGTATCCGATCGAGATACTAAGTTTGTCTCTCGGTTTTGGTCTACTTTCCAGTCATCTATGGGTACCCAGTTGAAGTTCAGTACAGCTTACCACCCTCAGACAGATGGACAGTCAGAACGTACCATTCAGACATTAGAAGATCTTCTCAGGGCATGTGTTTTGGATTTCAAGGAGAGTTGGGATGAATGTTTACCTCTATGTGAGTTTGCCTACAATAACAGTTTTCATTCCAGTATTGGTATGGCACCATTTGAGGCACTATATGGACGGAGATGCAGAACTCCGGCATGTTGGGAAGAAGTTGGAGTTAGGAGTTTTCATGGCCCCTCAGAGATAGCTGATTCTAGTGAGAAGGTCCGGATTGTGCAGATGAGAATGAAGGAATCCAGAGATCGTCAGAAGAGCTATGCAGACAAGAGGCGGAGACCTTTAGAATTTCAAGTTGGAGATATGGTGTTCCTGAAGGTTTCCCCGATGAGAGGTGTTGTCAGATTCGGTCAGAAAGGGAAGCTTGCCAAGAGATTTGTGGGACCGTTTGAGATTCAAAGCAGGGTTGGAGACGTGGCCTATCGTTTGGTGCTACCGCCAGAGTTAGCGGGTGTACACAACGTGTTTCATGTCTCGATACTTCGGAAGTATATCCCAGATCCCGCACACGTGTTGCAGCACGAGCCACTTCAGCTTCAGGCAGATGTCACGTATGTGGAGCGACCAGCGCAGATCATCGACACTAAGGAGGTAATGTTTGCGTACCAAGACCATTCAATGGGTTAAGGTACAGTGGGAGAACCACGGTTTAGAGGAAGCTACGTGGGAGCTGAAGGATCAGATGCAGAAGGCGTACCCCTATCTTTTTCCAGATGAGGTATATTTAGGCATTTGGGGGACCAAATGTTCTTTTTATTTGTGAGAGTTGTAAGGTCTGTGACCTTACTGGGTCAGTTTGGGCCCAATACCCGACCTGACCCGTTTAAATGCATATTTATTTTTAATTAATTGTATTTTAGATATTTAAGTGGGTTTTATATTGTGAGCGAGTTTCTTTTAGTATTAGAATAGTATCTGCGAAGTTTCGTGCGATTCGGAGTTCGTTTGGTCATAGTAGGGGGGTAGTTTGCAATTTAGGGAAAATTGAGTGTTTTTCCGAAATATTCCAAACGCCGTGATTTTTGGGTTCGTTGGAAAGATCTCGTCGAATAGATCAGTTTTGCCTCTTGACTCGTCGCGATCCGATGATCAGAAGACCTTCAAGTGGCCCATTCTTTACCGGGCCCACTTAAGGGTTAATTAAGTCTTTTTCCCCCCCTTCTTCTTCTTAATTGATGCCAACCCTAATCTCATTCTATTCTCTGCAACGAAGAACAAAAGGGCAGCCAGTTTCTTCTTCTTCCTTCCTCAAGCCAGAACTCCACCCAAGAAAGCTCCTTTTGAAAATCTGATCCGGTAGATCTCAATCTCTTCCTCCCCTCTTTCTTCCGGTACAACTTCCGGTAAGCTTCCTCTCTTTTCATATTTTCTTTAATCTCCCTTTTTGGTTAGATTTAGGTTAGATCTGAATTATTTTCTTTCCATTGTTGTTCCTGGTATGTTAGGTTTCGTTCTGTCGGGTTAGATTTGTGATTTGGGGGTAGAAAGGCTTCTCCTCGAAAGTCACCCATTTCTGATTTTCTTCCGGTTGAGGCAAGTAGATTCGCAATTACATATTAAACATGCTTGTTGTTATATTTGACTGTTGTACACATTCTATAGATTAACCCTTTTAAATTCCAAGCATGTTCCTGTTTAATTTGAGAAATGTATATTAGGTTAGAATCTTGTAATTGAATGGAATTGGTAAAAATTGGGGGTAATAGAATGCATGGTGTGGAATGAGGTTGGAATGGATTTTTGGAGAGAGCAGGAGGCTCTTCTGATGTAGAAATGGCCTCTGGAAAGGCCTGAAAGGAGAAGGAGAAAGATTGGGTTCGGAACAGTTCAGAAAACCCTCTGAACTCGAGTTTCCAGTGCAGGCCGGTCGACCGCGGCTTTGGCCGGTCGACCGCGCTAACTGGCCGGTCGACCGGGCCCCTTCAGCCGGTCGACCGGGGACACTACCCGTGAGCCGGGAAAAGGCTCCGTTAGAAAACCAGAGAGCTGGTTTTCGGAGACCTCTGTAGGTCGACCGGGCCCACCTGGCCGGTCGACCGAGCCCTTTGGCCGGTCGACCGCTCCTATATAGCCGGTCAACCGGGGTCACTGGCCGGTCGACCGCGTCTGTACAGCGGGTCGACCGAGGACACCTTGTTGGTCAGCTGCGGGCTACCCTAATGGAACTAAACATGCCTTGTTTCTTTTGGATGGAAACTAAAACTCAGATTTGGGCCTTAGATGTTGGAAACCATGAACCTAATATCACTTGACCATAAATGGGAATTAAATCGAATCACGTTGCTTGGTGTGAATTCGATGGTTGTCTAGGTATTCGGGTATTACGTGTATTGTAACCGATTGCATATGGAAATTGAAGCGACCAAAGGATTTCCCTCGTAGCATTGTCGATCCGAATTCCATGTGTACTTTGTTAGGATATGTTGGATACAGGGATGACAACATTTTACCTAGGAATGGATTGTAACTTCTCTTTGATTCATGAATCGTATCCGTTGTAATTTACCTTGTACACGCTTGACATAAAATACCTAATTAAAGGTGAAACATGGATTCTTATAGAATTAGGACTTGGACCTGACTTAGAATGTATCGTAGGAACCTTGTCTTGTATGATAAACTTGACTGGCTAGAAATGAAAGGGAGTTATCACGTGTTGGAAATCTTGTATTGTTTTGATGAGATAACCCCAGGATCTTGTCTTGTACATTGGAACTAGCCAGACTTGCTTGTCTTGTTGTCCTCGTGTCAGAACCACTTTAGGATTTGTTTGCATACCATGGCCATCTGCAGTATGGGGTTTAAAACGACGAACCGGTTACTCGGTTGTCAGGGATGGGCAGTCGGCGTAGGACGGCGTCCATGGCGTAGAATAGCTGGGAGCGGGCATTGGACTGTGCTGCTATTCCCAGGACCGGGAGCTAGGATCCTACTGGAGCCGGACTTTGGTATCAGTAGTCTTGTACTTGTACGGACTTGTACGGATTGTTACTGGTACCCCGGGAGGTGGCATAGGACATCCTCGGAGTCTCCCTCTTGTCTTGTTCTTGTTTTGCATTGCATGGATAGTGGTTATTGTTAGATGATTGTTAGGAATTCTTATTATTGACTCCACTTATACATATTCTCGCTTTATGCCTAGACTTGCTATCATTGTATTCTCATGATGATTACCTGTCATTATTCTGTATTTGATACATGTCATATTTATTATGTTTTGCTTATCTATTGCTCAACATATTGTTGACTTTGTTTCCTTGGTGTGCAGACACATCAGGTGATGCCTACCTCAACGAGGAGCAGGCAGGTGAGGAGATCCCAGAGGATCTCCAACCAGTCGAGGAGGCACGGGAGTGGTGTGCCGATGACGTAGAGTAGCGTCATCATTGCCCGGCACAGGAGAGAGTCACGGGGAATTAATTATAGATTCTTTATTCTTTATTTCCCTCGTTAGAACTTTTTAAACTCATTGATCTGATTTCTTTTATTGGCCTTCGTTATTTGGGATGGCCAATGTAATAAGTAACTTTGATTCTAGATGTTTTATCTTTTTCTATCAACTTTAATTATATATTGATGAGATATTATCCTCTGTTCAGATTACGATGTGTATAGAGTTTTATGAACTCAGTATTTAATGAGTTGAAAAGAGGCATGAAATGTATAATCCTCACCGCGGACTACGATCCGTGGGCCCAAAGGACAAAATTTTTAATTAGTCCTAAAATTCACTCTCCGGATCCGGTTATTTCTTTAATCGGGTTCGGGGGACGTGACAAGAAGTCAGATTCCTTTTCTTGATTTCTATTGTACTTTATTTTTCTTTTAGAGACAAAAATCACAATTCTTGTCTTTCATAATGGATAAGATTTGTAAATCGCCTTTTACGAAAAAATCGCCTTTTACGGCAAACAAATAAAATCGCCTTTCACGGCATATAGAAAAAAACCTTTGTCTCTTTTCTTAAAATATGTGTGCAATAGAAACTAGAAAAAGTTTCATTTCCCCTTTCTACTTGTGAAGGTGGATCTTCGGATCACCGTTTCTAAATTCCAAGTAGAAAAGTGAAATTGGCATACCCGTACAAAAAAAAAGAAAGATGTTGATACCCTTTACTTTTTTCTCCTCCCCTCCACCGTACCCCGAAAGACCCGGGGCGGAGGCAGCGAGAGAGAGAGGGAAGAATCGGGTCCATTGTAAGACCCCGACCCGAGTGAACCCGATTAGTACTAATTAGGTTGCGTGTTAGTGCTAAGCTTGTTTGGTGATTTTTGATTAAGTTGGGTTTGGAATAGTTTTGATCCTAGTTTTGGGCTTTTGAATGCTTAGGTAGCTTGTGGGGCCCTTTGGGGGTTCCCTTTTTGGCGTTGCATTTTCTTGTGGATTTTCCCGATTTGTTGTGTATGGTGTTTTTGGCCCGTTGCATTCATCTTGTGGATTCTTACAACTTTCATGTTGATCCCGTGTCCATTCGAGGCCCCGAAACCCGAATTCTTGGCCTTGAGGGTAAAACAGTCATTGCACACCAAATCTGTACCCAAAACTTGATATTCCCGAAACCCGCGAAACATAGACTTTTTAGAAACTAGATATTTCGACGATCATTTCTTCCTTCTTCGTCGAATTCATCCGAGGTACCGAAAGAGATGATATCAGCCACCCAAGTGCATTAAGTTGTGGGACCCAACCTCCCCTTTGTTAACAAAGAGGAACTCACCCTCCATTGCCTTCCATTCTCCATGTTCCAGCCATTTGAGTCTAGGGTTTTTCTCTAGCAAGTTCCTCTTCTTCTCCTTGCTTCTTCATCTCTAATCCTCACCAATCTTGCACCAAACTCAAAGTGGAGACCACCAATCTCTTCCTCTCCTTGCAAGCTTCACCTTGATACTATTCTTGGAGAAATCTCCCCATATTGAGACCTTCCTTGAACTAGTTCTTCTCATTTGAAGGTCATCCAAGTAAGTGATCCCTCTCATCTTCTAGATTTATAATCTTCTAGCCCTAGGGGAGCTACATTTGCATTATTGAAAGGTTTCTTTGTCATTTCATTGTTTGACCCATGTAAGGGTTTTATTTGGGGATTTTGCCTTGTAGCTTGGACTATTTTCTTGGAGGACTTGTTAGAGCTTAATATCATTAATTGAAGACTTGAGGCAAGTGAATGTTGGATGTTTTTAAGTTTCAAATGGTTTGGTAGCATTTATGGATTTTTATGCTTTCATTGATTTCCTTTATTGATTTTCCATGGTTGTAATAAATGATCTTTATACCTCTTGATAGCCTCATTTAATGTCTTGGAAGCATGTAATTAAGTCATCTTGTTCATAGTTTTCCTTGGTTAATCATGTGTTGGAAGGAAAGGGAAAAAGGGAGAAAAAAATCAAGTTCCCGGAACTGCTGCACGCCCAGGTCCGATCGATCGGACGTGCAGACCGATCGATCGGACTGTCTTTAACTGTAAGGGTTTTTGGGCCGATCGATCGGGCCCTGTGTAGGCCGATTTCGGCCGTTCGATCGGACCCTGTTCAGATTGAGTCCAGTGGATTTTGAGATTTTGAGATTTTTTTTTTTCTTTCTTTTCTTGATTTTAGGTGGGACCTTGGCTACCGTCTTTGGACTCATTTGACCTTGCGTGAGGACGTCTTGAGCCGATGCTCCTCACGGTTGGTTGGGTGACATCGATGTTCACTTCATTTCAATCTTGAACGGGACGAAATGACGCGATATCTTCTTTATATCTAAATACAAGACTTTTTCCTTGGTTATCGCGAATTCTATTCCTTTCGATGACTGAGTAGGCTGCTCGATGTCTCCGAATTAACATCATACTTAGGATGGACCATTTATAGTCTTGATTTCCTTATCATAACATCTAGTTATAACCATAAGCTCATTGTAAGTTTTGAAAAGCGTAAAAGTGCATAAGGAGCCCGGAATGTCTTCAAATTCAAGGAGTACCAATTCATATCTATGATCGACATACGGGACCCCTATTCACTCAAATAGATCTTAAAATCATTGTCTCTCCTGATTTAGCATAGTTCACAATATTTCTCTATTTCCAAGCCTTGCATTACATGAATGGTTTTCCCGAAAGTATTATTGTACACTTGAAACAGTTACTTGACCTGAAGTGCATTGCACCACATGGTATGTCAGTGTGCTCTTGAGCACCCCCGTCTTGCCCGTTTGATTATGTATTCGTACTTGATTTGCTTGCATTGTCTCGATTGTATTTGACCTATGAGTCGGCACCACTAAGCTTGGATAACCCTGTTGGTCTGATCAACCGACTTGGAGATCCCCCTCTTGTCCCGCCAGCTGCAGTTTGGATCCCGCTACCCGGTCATTACCGTGGTCTTGTCCCGATGCCGCAAATTGCTACTGTGGTCCCCGATGCCCGGCTCGCTACCGTGGTCATGTATAGTATTGTATATGTATATGTATCTATATGAGATCCCCTGTTTCTCCTCACCTCGAGTGACTGAGATCAGGGCCTAGTTATTGCTCTATCGCTTTAGTGATAGAGGACTTAGCTTCTTGTGGTTGCCACCTTGTTATTCCCGATTCCTTGGTTACCTCATATGTCTTATCTTGTTTACTTGTTTTACTGCAAATGATTTATCTGTTTTATTAGAGTTCTTGTTTAAACAGATTTCTATGCTTTTCAAGGTATTTCATCTATTGTATATTGTTGTATCTTTTCATTCTCTTGCCAGACCGTCGTGTCTGATCCTTTGCTTTGGTACTCAGGTCCCGTTGCCGGCTTCCTTGAGGAGGAGCCAGAGGAGGTGGTAGGTGAGCCGCAGCCTCTAGTCGAGTGGCGTGCTGACGATGTCTGTTGACACCAAAAATGTCACTATGTCCTTCAACACCAAAAGCTACATGGAGCCACATCCTGCCATAAATAGGAAGGCGCCACTTCAAGCACCAGATCTTGTCAGAATCAAACAAAAACTGCAAGATCCTTCAAAGCAGCCAAAAGAGGGGTACACATGAAGTTTCGGGCCATTTCGACATCATTTGGCCTAACTTCACTCCTCCGACAGGCAGACAAGAGCTCCCGGCAGCGACAATGTCGAAGACTTCAAAACTTCGATCAGAGCCTACGGATGGTCTCAAAAATACCTCCAAAAGGCCCCCTGCCAAATTTCAAGTCAAACGGACGACGTTTGACCCTTCATCAACTCTCAGGAAGCAAAAACAGACCCTACCGGCAGCGGAGCACCCCGGAAATCATGGCATTCAAATTGGAGCTAATGGATCGTCTCAAAATGACTCCAATAGGTCCCCTGTCAAATTTTAGGTCAAACGGACATCGTTTGACCTAGTTTCGAAGCTCGGCACTTTCCTCGAGATGAAATCAAGGCGAGCATTTGCGGGACCCCAAAAGGCTTCAAAACTCAAACTAAAGCCCATGGTTGGTCTACTTACTACTCAGGAGGCTCCCTGTCAAATTTCAGGTCAATCGGACATCGGTTGACCACAAGTCAAAGCTCGGCATTTCTCTCATGGCGAAATTAAGGCAAGCGTTTTGCGGGCCCCAAAAGGCTTCAAAACTCAAACCAAAGCCTATGGTTTGTCCTATCTAATGCTCAAGAAGCTCCACGTCGAATTTCAGGTCATTCCGACATCGTTTGGCCTAGTTTCAATGCTTGACAAAAAAATCGGCAAAACCGCACAACAAAGTCTTCGGCTTTCCAGAAAAATAGGAAACTTTGTGCTTCGATTTCCGTGGCTTCTCGACGGGATTTCTCCAAGGAAAACAGGCCAATAAATGAGGGAAATGTCAAGAAAAATATAGGAAGAAAAAGCATCAAAAAAAGAGCGAAAAACGGCGAAGATACGGCGACCGGAAGGCGGCCAAAAAATGGGCCCAAGGCCCATGGTCGCCGGCGAGGCCCATGGTCGACCAGCCCATGGTCGCCATGGTCGCCGGCGACCATGGAATTTTCCGGCGACCCAAAAAGTCGCCGGAAACCCACTTTTTTCGGGTCCGTTTCGCGATCCGAGTTGATTGGCCCCTGTGATTTTTCCAAAATCTGATTTTTCGTGCATGAAATCCGTCAATCTTTATTAAAATCACGGATTCACCGCCGAAATCATTGATGATCATTCGACGCCTCGAAATCGTCAAAGAAAGTACACTTTCTGCCCGCCCGATCGTGAAATCGACAGGACGGATGTTGCCGGCACATTGAGATCAATCAATGTCTGAAATTTCATCGCCATCCGACATCAAACAATGTGTGGATCCATCGGCGATCATCGCGAGAAGAATTCCAAAAGACACTGCGCGGCCCGCGACTCTTCAAGCGACTTGGCGGCCAATTAATGAGAATAAATGACCCATTTATGACAAGTTAATGCGGTCATTAACTCATTATTTTTGAACGGCCCAATCAAAAGCAAGCAAATGGGAGTTACAAATCCAATGATTTATGGCATTAAAGCCACGAAACTCCTCCATGATGGAGATTAAATGCAATCAAAGGCTCATTAATCTCCATCGACCAATCAAATTCAAGAAAAAGGAGTTACAAACAAATCATTTAAAACTTGTAACTCCTCCCATTATGAGCATTAATGTATTAAATGCTCATAACCCTCCTAATGGGCACCAAAAAGCCTATAAATAGGAGGGGTTTTCCAAGGAGAGAGAGAGAAAAATTGCTCGGAAAATCCCGGAAAATCCAGAGAAATCAGAAGAACCTCTGCCAATTTGAAGAAAAGAAACTCTGCTGCAAGAGCAACTACAAGGTGATTGAAGCACCCTTGGGGGGCCACCCCCCCAAGGACCTCCCTTCTTCTACCAACATGGCTAAAACGTGGCTTTTCAGCCCGTTTACTTAGCTTTTTATCGGATATAAGACCTTCTCTTGGTCTTTGTCCTTTAAAAATCTGAGGTTAGAAAGCCGAGCCAAGAATCCAAGCATCGTGTTCTCATCTGCATGGACGATGGAGGAGCCCATACATGACTCGCGACCGTCGATCTGAACGTGTCCCCACAATCGAATGAGAAGTCAG
>QPKB01000527.1:0-27767 GCA_003546025.1 Camphora micrantha
ATCAATGGAGAGCTCACATGGAGAGGAGAAGAGATCACTTACTATTCTCAAATGATGCAAGTGGGTGTATTGGAGATGGAAGGAGCAAGAGAAGAAAGAGAGGACGTAAAGAAAACCCTAGGCAAGAAGAGAGTTGCTGAAAAGAGAAAGGAAGAAAGATGGGTGCTATATAGCATTTTGCAGCGTGCTCCCACTAGGTAAACATCGTAGTGAAAATCATGGTTTTCTTTTCTTTGGTGAAATCGACGAAAGAGGAAGAATGATCGTCGAAATTTCTAGTTTCCAAAAGTATTGCTCGCAAGTTTCGGAATATCAATATTTGGTCCAGATTTAGTGTAAAAAGATTGCTTTGCCCTCGATGCAATGGAAGTCGGGTTTGGGATCGGGACGGGAAGGGTTCAACATGAAAGTTGAAGAGATCGACAGGATAGTAACATGGGATAAGAACAAATTCAAAGAATCTCGTTAAATCCCCTGATTACACGCAGTCATAAAAGGAACCCCCAAAGGGCCACTAATCTCAAAGGCACTCAAAATTTCCAAAGCTATAACAAAGTTATTCTAAACCAAACTAACCAAACAACTAAACACACTTAGAGCTAATACATGACTTAATCAACACTAATCGAGGTCACTCGGGTCGGGGTCTTACAATCCTCCACCCCTTGGATAGTTTGGTCCACCAATAAAATACAAAACTCACATTGGGAAGAAGATGTGGACACTCTTCTGCACTTGTCTTGCGCAATTCCATGTTGCGTCTTCTGGTCCTGATTCTCCAAAGCACTTCACCCACTGAATAGTCCGCGTCCTCAAATTCTTGCTTCTTTGTATCATGAAGCTGAATAGGCTTCTCGACATAGGTGGCATCCTCTCTGATTTCTAAACGGCTCATGCTGGAGTACCTGTGAAGGATCGAGAATATACTTCTTCAACATAGACACAATGGAACACATGATTGTGTACGCCCAGATAGCTCGGTGGTAAGGCTAATCTATAAGCCACGTCACCATCTTGCTCACAATGTCGTATGGTCCAATGTATCTCCGATAACTTGCCTTTTGTCCGAATCTCAATGTTCCTTAGTAGGTGACACCTTCAAGGAAACCTTATTCCTTCTTTGAACTGTATAATCTCTTTCGTGAGAATCTGCATAACTCTTCTATCTACTCCGGGCCTACTGTTAGAGCGTTCTTAAATCTACTTGACCTTGTCACTGGTTTCACTCACCATGGCTGGGCCATGTAAACTACGGGTACCAACTTCTTCGCAACAACAGGTGTCCTACACCTTTGCCATAAAAATGCCTCAAAAGGCGCCATCCTAATGCTCGAGTGTAGCTGTTGTTGTAGCGCGAACTGACACAAAGGTAGAATCTCCTCCCATTGAGTCTTGAAGTCTAACACACAAGCACGGAGCATATCCTCAAGAGTCTGAATCGTTCTCTCTAATTGACCATCTGTCTGAGGATGGTAAGCTGTGCTGAACTGTAGCCTTGTATATCACTACACCAAAATCCGAAATTAGGAACGCTCCTCTGAAGCGGTTAAGAACCATTCTTATTATGAAGCGGTTGTCCCACGTTTCAGGTGAAGAAACCATTTCAGAAATAATAAAAAATGGCCCCCTTATCACTAAAACCCTACAGTACTAACGTTTCCTCCATTGCCACGCTTTTTCCCTCATTCCATTCACTCTCGCGCCTAATCCCTCATTCCGAACTCAATCCCTCCATTCTCCCTAATCCCTCATTCCCTACTCGTTCCCTCCATTACTCCCTAATCCCTCATCCTCCTCTGTCTTCTTCTTCCCCTGCACCAGCGCTGCACACAGCTAACCCAACAAAACCGCCACCTAACAACCCAATCACCGAAGCTACCAACCATGAAACTTCCACCGCTTCTTGCTGGCATCGCCATCACCACCAGCAAGTCTTCTCTTCTTCCTCAAAACCACCGACGAAGAGTAGTCGGATCCCATTAGAAGATGGGGTTTGGAGATGTTGGTGAATCCATATTCCATCAAACACCTCCTCGACGAGTCAGTCTTTGATGTATCTCTCTCTTTCACTCTCTGCATTTATAACAATTCCCAAATCTCTCTCTCTCTCTGCCCTTAATCTCTAAAATCTTGATTATCTTTCTTCTTCTTCTTCTTGCAGATCGTGATGAGTAGTGGATACACTGAAGATGTGAGGCCGAGCAACATCAGATTGCTGTTAGGGATCATAATAATCGCCATCGCTCTCGTCCCTCAGTTCTACCCTAAGAAGTTCCCTCACAACAAAGATTTCCTTATCGGATGCATCTTATTATATCCTCTTTACAAAAACCCTAATCTTTTCTCTCTTTTTTTCCCTTAATTTATGGTTTCTGGTCACAGAGAATCAAGAAACGATTTGATTTGGTCTTTGTTTTTTTTTTTTTTTTTTTTGAATATTTGTGTTTGGATATCTAATTTGACTCCCTTGAAAGTATATCTTTTTCAATGGACTGTTGCATTTGATCATCTACACAAAGGAGAAGAACGTGATCCTTTTCACATACCATTACGTGTTTGTTTAGGGTCGTGAATGAGATTCACAACTCTGCAACCAAGAAGAACAAGGAATGACAGGACAAACTTCCTTTTGTAGTTTTGAAGGCTGAAGAAATCATGTATTCTGAAGCTAATTCTGAGGTATTTGCTCTCGCTGTGAAATAGGTACCTGTCTACTTCTGGGTATTCTAAAGTTTTTTTTTTTGGATCGTAGGCTGAGTATATGGAGTATGGACCTTGAAATGCTACCAGATCGAGCTAGTGACGCCATTAATACTATAATTAGGAGGGATGAGGCTGCGCAGAGCGGGGACTTCTTGCCCCTTGTATTGAAGGTACCCTTCTTCTTGTTCAATGTTCTTCCCTTTTCTTTTTATCTGAAATTTTAGGATTCTCATTTTCCCCTTCTTGTATGTTTGTAATAAGATCTGGGGGCTACTGTTGTTTGTTGTTTTCATGCATTTGGCCATCTTATGAATATAGATTTGATGTCATTTACTATTTGGTATTTCAACTTGCAGTTCATCCTGCCTGTGGATTAGTCCCCAAGGGTATCTTTGGATGAAGAGAAATCGGGGAGAAAATGGTGGTGGAAACTGTTCATGGTTCATTTTTTTTATTATTATTTATTTTGGAATGTCTTCTCCACCTATTTCAGTGCATCCAAAAAATAACCCTTGGTGGTCTTTGTCATGCTGCACAGTTGCTTCGGTGAGGAAATGTGGATTTTTGGTTTCCTGGAATTGATGCTACATTTTTAAAGTTATTTTGGGCACATGGTATTTGCAAATCTTCCTGTATCGAATTTTAAATTTCCTGAAGAGAGTTGTTGTGGCCCTCATTTCCAACTCTTTTGGTGGTCTATGTCCATGCCAGACCTCTGTTTTTGGGAATCCTGATGAGTAAAGCTGTAACCTGAACAGAGTCTCTTTGACATTACTCAAATTAAAGAAATTTCAAGTGCCTCTACTTTGATATCCACCTCTCTAGGGTGGTCCTGGGCACTTTGTTTTTAATATTACAGTTAAAATCTATACTGAAAGGGAGAGGAAACATAAACTTTCTTATGAAAGGAAGGGGATGGAGTTTTTTCTATTTTATTTTATTTTATGATTTTGATATGTTCTTTAGTCTTAAAAATAAAAGAGAGGTAGACATGTGAGCCCTTGATTCTGTTTGTATTATCTCTGTTGATATGCTTTGTTTATTCCAAACAAAGCCACCGTTCGCTGTCCCTTAATCTCTTTGCTTTCCGGTGCAAATACACTCACAGAGAGAGAGAGAGAGAGAGAGAGAGGAAATCTGATCAAAGAAGTAAGAGAGAGAGAGAGAGAGAGTAGAAATCTGATCAAAGAAGTAATAAGAGATGTCTTTCATGGCAGCCCAATTTTGTGTTGTATTTATGGAGACATGGATGAGAGAATTTTTCAGGCCTTGTTTGGAATCTGAGAGGACCCCATTTATCAAACAAGAAAGGGTTATAGATTTCATCATTCTCACTTTTATCTTTCTCCCAGATTTCCTCTTTTTTTGCTGGTATATACTTTAAAACTATGTTATGGGATCTCCAAAGAGACATATTTTGTGATTATTTTAATACCAATAACTTTCCAAGATGTCCACTTGCAAAGTATTCTTTTAATAACAACTGTTGTATTGTTCTCTACTGCAGTACTGCTGTTGTTCTTGTTCTTACTCAAATGACATCAACTCCTCTTATTTTATAAATTCTATCCTCTTTCCCTTTTCTTTTCTTAATTTCTACACTCAAGAGACAATGTAATGATTGACACCCCTTTTCTCAAAGAGCCAGGGTGTGCCTCCAACCAGAAAAAAATACAAAAGAGAAAAGGAAAAGCCCAACATTATTTTAGAGGAGTCGTCTACATACAACTAAGTGGAAATCATTATTTATGTATCTATGGATATGCTGCGCCTCATACATTGGTATGCGACCAACTATGAAAAGTTGCAACCAGGTTTATGGAATATATCAGCAGAAATATCTGTTGATATTTCATTTAATACTCTATACAACTTATATTATATTGTAAAGAGAAGAAGGACTAAATAAATTTGTGATGCCTTTTCTTGTATATTGACTGTGCAGGTTTCTGGTATATACCGGCATAAAGGTTTTGTTAATTGCTAAACCTTAGTGTAAATATACAATAATCATCATCATCATTATCATCACTATTATTGTTGACATCGTTTATATTAATAGTAGGAAGACAAATACAAGGGTGAATACCAAGCAAATTGACTAAAGGAAAAACTACTAGTGAACTATCAATAGGCTGTTTCTGTGAGACCCCGACCCGAGAGGCCCAGATTAGTGTTTTTGAGCTGTGTTTTAGCTCTAAGTGTGTTTCGTGGTTTTTGGTTTAATTGGGATTAAAATAGCTTTGTTATAGCTTTGGGATATTTTGAGTGTCTTGGTTCTAGTGTGGGGCCCTTTGGGGGTTCCCTGTTTATGGCTTTTCGTGTACTTGAGGTTTTATCTTGGTTTTCTCGATTTGTATTTTATCCCGATTTACTTGTTTTGTTAATACCTTCAACTTTCATGTTGATCCCGTTCCCGTCCCGAACCCCGAAACATGACTTTTCTAGCTTCAAGGGCAAAACAGTCTTTTCACACTAAATCTGTACCGGATTATTGTTATTCCCGAAACCCGTGAAACATATACTTTTTGGAAACTAGATATTTCGACGATCATTTCTTCCTTCTTCGTCGATTTCATCCGAAGCCCCGAAAACCACTATTTCAGCCTTTCAAAGTTCTTAAGTGGTGGAGCCGATTTTCACATGTTATAAAAGAACCCATCTCTTCTTTCCCTTCTCCATTTTCCAGCACAACTGAGCCTAGGGTTTCTTGCACCCTTTGCTCCTTCTTCTTGGCTTCTCCATCATCAAGAGACAACCAATCTTGCACCATCATCTCAAAAGATTGCATTATCTTCTTCTCCATTGCAAGGGCTCTCCATTAGTACTATTTTTGAAGGAATCCCATCTCTCCAAGACCTTCTTCTAGCTTGCTTCACTCATTTGGGGAACCTATTGGTAAGATCTCTTCCTAATATTCTAGATTAGTGTTCTTCTAGCCTTAGAGAAGCTACATTTTCAATATTGAAAGCTCTCTCCTCTTCTTCATTGTTTTGACCCATTTTAGGGTTTGTTTTAGGGGTTTTTGGTAGAGCTTGTATCCTTGTCTTGCAAGAGTGCTAAGAGCTTGTTTTTCATTGATTGAAGACTTAAGGCAAGTGGATGTTTTGATATTTTTACATTTGAAAGAGTTTTGTTGAAATGCATTTATGTTTTTACCTAATGATTTGAGGCATTAATGATTTGTTAGATTTGAAATAAATGCATATTTGTGAGTCTTGAAAGCTTGTTTATTTCATATATGAGATTGCTAATCAGATTTGGAAAGATTGTAGAAAAGATAGAAATGAATGGAAAGACCCCTGAACTGCTGTAACAGAACCTGGGTTCTGTTACGCCGTTCACGCGGTCGACCGGCCTATGGCGCGGTCGACCGGCGACACTGGGACAGGGCCCCCTGCAGAGTAGCCTGCTGAACTGCGGGAGTCTCAGTTCTACAGTGCACGCGGTCGACCGGCCTAGGGCGCGGTCGACCGGCGACACAGAGGTCAGGCTCTCTGGAGCCTGACCAAAAGACTGTTCATCCCATTTAATTTACAACTCCCGGTCGACCTGGCCCGTGGGCGGTCGACCGAGCCCCTGTGTACGCGGTCGACCGGCCATGGGCCAGGTCGACCGGCCCAACTGGAAAACCTGCTGTTAAAGGGGACTTTTGGCCCTTTGTTAGGTGGACTTTAAATGGACTTTGCCCTATGATTAGATGGACTTTCAATGGACTTTTTTCCCTATGATTAGATGGACTTTAAATGGAACCTAGTGAACCTTTTGTGAACCCGTTTGACTTCCTTTGAGGATGGTTGAACCAACATTTCCTCGCGGTTAATCCGGTTGTATCGGTACTTAATCTAATTCAATCTTGAATGGTACGGAACGACGGGATATCCTTTCTTTTATCTAAACACGAAATTGGTTTGTTTGGGTATCGCGAATCCGTTTTTCCTTTCGATGACTGAGTAGGTTGTAAGGTACTACTAGATTAACGTTGAGCTTAGGATCCCCTCTCTATTATGTTTCGTTTATTTAAAATTCGATTAGGGTTTGAATCCCTAAGGTGCATAAAGAGCCCGGAATGTCTCTAAACTCAAGGAGTACCAAGTAATCATTACAATCGACATACGGGGTCCTTATTCACTTGATTTGTCTTGAAACCCGATAATAACCCGAATTTCTCAAATTATGATTTGTCTTGAATCCCGATGATAGCCCGAATTTCTCGAATATTGATTTAGCATTCCCGAAAGTATTGAAGGAGTATTTTAGCATTTTGCTAGCCCGTTTATACATGCCCGAATGAAATGATATTAGTGCTTTTGAGCACCCCGTCCCGCCCGTTTATTTAAGTGCATTGCATATGATTTGTACATGTCTCGTTTTACATGATTTGACCTATGAGTCGGCACCACTAAGCTTGGCTTTCCTTGCCGGTTTGATCCACCGACTTGGAGACCCCTTCCCGTCCCGCCAGCTGCAGTTTGGATCCCGCTACCCGGTTATTACCGTGGTCTTGTCCCGATGCCGCAGATTGCTACTGTGGTCCCCGATGCCCGGTTCGCTACCGTGGTCATGTCCCATATTGTATTATATTATGTATATGTTACTTATGTTGCATCTCCCCACTTCGGTGACTGAGACAACATCCCGATGTGCTCATGTCACTTCGGTGATAGAGGACTTAGCTATGTGTGGTTGCCATCTTGCTCGTTTCCCGTTTCCTTGGATACCGTACATGTTTATATATTGCATATGCAATTGGATAAATGATTTTCTCGTTTTATGAAACTATTGTTTTGACAGGTTTAAATGTTTTCTAAGGTATTTTCCTTATTGTTATGTCTTTTCACCCGTTTGCCAAACCGTCGTGTTTGACCCGCTATTTTGGTACTCAGGTTCAGTTTTCCCGCCCCGAGCTGTGAGTTGTTGGCTGTGGAGCCATGAGTTGCAGGTTGTCTTGTCGGCTATGTCCTGTAGACATTGTGCTTGACATCGGAGATACGTCACATGTGGGTAGTGGATATTAGTTTGTATTGTTCGGCTTTTATTAGCCTTTCTTGGGATTGTAATTAATGCACATTGTTACTTGTAACTTGAACATAATGGAAATGTAATATCCTGTTACTGTCAGCTCTGTATTTTATTTATGTTGGTTTATTCCAGTCTGATATGGTTCATAAAATGATGGCTTTATGCTAGGGGTTATATGCGACGCGGAATCCGATGATGTCCACGGACTCCGGGTCGCATTGCCACAAAAGCTTCCGCAGAAATATTCAAAGAGTGTTGTGATTGTGGATCCTCACACACGCGGATCTTGGGAGAAATACAATCATCCCTCACCTCCCCAAACTCTCCCGCTCCCCCTCGGTCGGGATCCGGGTTTGGGGTCGTGACAGTTTCCGTTAAAATGTTTTCTTTTTTCATCCTATGGATTTTGGTGGTTGCTTGATACCCCTTAACTTCACTCTTCATATTATGGATTTTGGTGGTTGCTGAATAATCCTTTGTTTGCACTAATTATTAACAGAATTGCAAGTTACTTAAGTTTCTATTATGTTAGATGATGGGTTATGGTAATAATAAAATGAAAAGACTCAAATCTATTCTTACAATAACAACTAGTCTAGTTCAATAACAGCTAGTCTAGTTCTGTTATGATTACCATAACTCATAGTCCTATATCTTAAGATTGTTCTAAGAAGTTTGTTCTCTCCACTAATAACAGTCTCTGCTCCTCACACACATAGCATTGAAACTTATCAAGAACTTATTGAAGTAGTCAGTATACTTTCTTTCTTTATTGAACTTATTGAACCATGTGTGTAGCAGCATAATTATGAGTGCATTCCTCAATCTCTGCTTTCTTTCTTGATTGCACCTTCTTAGGCTTTGAGTTATCCATCTACTATGAAAATCCTAGATTTTTTTTTCTCATGAGGTGTTGTCGATATGACTTGTTACAGCTCAGTTTGGAATTTTTTGTTTTTGTCAATATTACTGTCTCTCTGATTGCAGATTTTATGGTTTTCTCATGTCTCCTTCGTTCCCACCCTTTCTTTCAAAAAAGGACATTCAGAAAGAACGAGCTCTGCTTCTGTTTGGTAGGAGCTGAAGAAGTTGTTGTGATGGTTATTCTTTGCCGTTGATTTCAAAGGTTTAGGTTATCTTCTTTTTTGTTCAAATTTCTCACTTGCAACTCACTCCTCTTTCTTTATTGCTACTTAGCTTCTTCTGGAACCCATCCATTTCAACACCTGAATTTGCCATTTATTTTTTATTGTCTTGCTTTTTTCAGAAGCCTGATTTTACAAACTGACTCTATTTGCTCTAATGTTAAGAAAATCATTATTTTTATGATGTTTGGGGCGTTGGTAGTTAGGTAGGAAGGTGGTTTTTTTTTTTTTTTTTTTTTTTTTTTTTTTTTTTTTTCCTATCAGGGGAAGAAGTGTAGTTTTCTGTTCGATTTGTATCTGAATTTCAATAGCCGCTTGGGTTCTCTCTGGTTTCAATTGTCATGTGGAATTGTGGAAGAAAAGACCTGGAGATTGGGAGACTTCGTTAAAAGGATTAGAGGTAGAGACCCTTGCTGCGACTTTCTATTTTGGCTAGTGTCTATTATTTATCTGTTTTGGTGTTAGGGGTTTTGATGGTTGTATTTTCTTGGATGTGGGTTTTGTTCAACTTTGGGTGTTGGTTGATGATAGGCTGATAAATGTTGGTTTGAAGGGATTGAGACAAGGCGGGTTAATGTGAATATTATTGGTTCTAGAAGCAATTTACTTTCTTTTTATGTTGTAGTGTACACTATGACATCCAATGATCTATATATGGTAATTGAGTAATTGTCTGATATAACATGGATGGTTGTTTAATGGGGAAGCAAGACTCACCAAGAAGCCAAAGCGCTCTGCCTTTTTCGGATGGGTCGACTAATGTCAAGAAGTTGTTGTAGGGCTATCCATGTGAAAGCAAGAGAGCCAATGAAAAGCCTTTAAGTTGCAACCAATCAAATGTGAGCAATCCTTGTAAAATGAAATGAGCCAATCAAATGTCTTCAATGTTCCTATAAATTGGAATGTGTTTGCAGGGCAAGGGGGGGATCTTTTGGCAAATTATTCTTCTTGCAATTTTATTTTTACTTTAGATTGTAATTAGGAGCTTCTTTGTGTCAAACCCCAACCCAGGATTAACCCAATAGTGTTTGCTTAGTGTGTGCTTAATCTTGATTGGGTTTAGTTATCGTGGGTTAGAATGTGATTAGTTTTGGTCATGGTTATAGCTTTGGGGGAGTTCGAGAACGTTTAGTGTTTATTAGGCTCACTCAAGAAGGCCTGGGTGTACGTGCAAGCGTGGGAAGATTGTGTTTGGTTTTGTGTGAATCGTGATTTTCATCTCATTTGATTGGTTTTATGATTATGTGCAACTTTCGTGTTTAGCTCAATTGTGTTTGAAGCCCAGAAACTCAAGTTTTGGCCAAAAGGGTAAAATAGCCTTTTCACACTCAAATCTGGACACGATTTTCGAGATCCCAAAACTATGTCAAAAATATACTTTTTGGAAACTAGATATTTCAAGGATCGTTTTATCATTCTTCGTCGACTTCATTTGAGGCCCATAAGACTATGTTTTGACTCATTCAAGTTTAGCACCAAAAGGGGCCCACTTGCAATCACTTAAGTCCTTTCCCTTTCCCTTTCCCCATCTCCACAATAGAATCTCTGCAACTTCCTTGCCCTAGGTTGAGAAAACCCTCTTTTCTCTTCTCCTTCTCTTCATGATTGCTTGAGCTAGGAGACTCCAAATGAAATTCTAAGACCATCACCTTCTTCCTCTCAAGCCAAGCTTCCTATTGGTACCATTTTCTTGAAGTTTCTTGTTGGAAGAGATCTTCATTTCTCTCTTTGCATTTCGTTTGGGAACCTTTAGGTAAGGGCAACAACCCATCTCTTCAATAGAGTTCTTTCTATTCCTAAAGAGCATGTTTCTCTAACCCTTAGCACCTATTTCTAAATGGGTTGCTTGGTTGTGTTTTTGGGTGAGTTTTGAATGGATTTTTCATGGGATTTGTAGTTCTTGGCTTGACCTTTGGTTTGGAGTGCTTGAAGAAAGAACTTGTGTTCATTTGGCTAAGGCAAGTGATCTATTTAAGTGGTTGTGAATTTTGTGTTCATGGATTTGTTATGTGATATTAGTACTTTGCTTTACTAGGTTTTCAAGTTATGATCTTATTTTAGAGAGTGCAAGCATGCTTAATAGCTTTCTAAACTTTCAGATTTCCCATCTTCTAATCAAGTCTTGTTTTGTTGAAGCTTGGATTTTGTTTTGATAAGAATGGACTTCAAGTATTGTGAAATGGGTTCTTTGTTAATGCCTTGATTAAGTTGAAATGAATGCCCAATGTGAGCCTTGATAGCATGTCACATTCATGTATTTAATTTGCTAATTAGGTTGGAAAGATTGTAGAAAAGGAAGGAAGGAAAGAATGGACTTGTGAATCATGCAAGAGGAGTGCAGATTCTGCACTCAGCGAGCACAGGCAGAAGACTGTTCGCTCGAGCGACCCATGGGTCCGCTCGAGCGACCAGGCCCCTGCCTGGCAGGAGCGCAGGCAGAAGCCTGTTCGCTCGAGCGACCCATGGGTCCGCTCGAGCGACCAGGCCACTGCCTGGTCCGGGCGCAGACAGCAAGCTGTCCGCTCGAGCGACCCCTGGTTCGCTCGAGCGAACTGCCTACTGCCTGAATTTTTGAGACAGAACCTGTTTAGAGAATTTTGACCCATTTATGCACTTTTAAGGATTGGAAAAGAAAAATTAGGCTATGCTATGGACTTTAACATGACGTTGCGTGATTGGAACTCCAAGATACGAAGCAACTTCGGGGACACCAATTATTATATTTTAACAACGGAGTCCCAATCACACAAGGGTCAATGAATAGCCTAAGCTTGTACTTGATGAAATTATCGCGTTTTGAACTTTGTTTTGATACGACAAGTAATATCGTGTACTCGCTTGAATTCAAGTATTTCCAAGATGTGTTTCAAGTATTAAAAGGGAATCACTTTTACAAGTTGTGAGCATATACATTATGCATTTTGCTAGTCGTGCCTTGTCGTGTTGTGACAAGTGATTTCCCCTTTTATTTTCGATATGTTTGAATCGTGTTTAGCGTATTTTGTGCATTCATGAACTCAAGTGAACACCACAGAGCTTGGACTGCCCTTTCAGTCTGATCCACTGTCTGGGGGTCCTTAAACATGTGAACTAACTGCAGATTAGTAGTGTATTTATTACACATCGTGCGTGTCCGGTTCCGCGGCCGGAAATCCCGTATTTGTGGGAATCGTGTCGTGCTATATTATGTATATTCGTGCTTGTCGTGCGTGCTTACTCTTTCCATTATAAATGGTAGAGAAAGGATGGGCTCTTTGTGGATTTACGATTCATGATATATATATGATATGCATTCATGTTAGTTTGTCTTTGATTTAGAAAAGTGTTTCGTAAGTATTGTTTTACGTTCAGTATTTCTTTATGCTCGATTAAACAATGTTTTACATGCTTTCACTTAAAATGATTTCTTGCCAAACCGTCGTGTTTGATGCTTGTATTTTGGTGACCAGGTGCAGGAGACCCTCCCTTTGAGGAGGAGTGCCCGGAGGAGGCTGTTGGGCCTACCTTAGCACGCGAGTGGCAACCCGACGACGTCATGTAGACGTTGGATGGGTCACGAGTTCGATGGATTACATTTTTGGGTTTTGATATACTTTTTGGGAATTATATTGGCCTTTGTTGGCCTCTTATTTTGGGAAGTGTAATAACTTAACTTACTTTGTTAACTTTACAACTTGAACTATTATGGGAATGCCTCGTTATGTTTTCATTCTGATATTTATGTCTCGATGTCATTATGTTTCCTATTATGACATGACATGTTAAGATGTGATTTGCCACGCGCTTCCGCATACTTGATCATGTGAGTTGGTTGTTCCATGCGTGTTTGTTTTGGAACCCTCACCGCGGGAACCTGTGGGAGGTTTAATCATCTTTTAATCTTTCTCTTATTCATTAGTCTTATAATCATCTGCCGCGGCCTCCTCGGTTCGGGGTCGCGACACTTTGTAACAAATCTAGAGAGAGAGTGTGTGTAATTGAATATCATTAATGAAGATTTGGAGCTCTTTCTTGATGTTTAGTGGCTAAAGCTCTTCGATTAGGCTCTCCTTTTGAAGCTAAGTAATGTGATTAGTTCAATTCCATGCATGTTTTAGTTTAAATTCCCTACTTGTGCCTTGATTGATTAGTAGATTTTAGATCTAATTGTGCTAATTCCTCTCATTTCTCATGCTCTATCTCTACTTGATGCTTTGATAATCTCAATTGATGCTTTGTAGTTGGATTAAGTTCTCTCACATAGCATGCTCTAGAGCCCTTATCTTTGATTTTTTGTAGCTTGATTTTGATGATTTATTGTTAGGGTAGCTAGATGATGATTTAGGATCTTAGCCTTTGATTTTCTTTATTTTGATCTCTATTGCCATATCATCTAATCCAATTAGGCAAGAGATTGCTAATTGGATTGTAGATTTGGGAATTGAATTAAAACATGCATTGATTGGATTAATTACATACTTAGTGGATTTTGGATTGCCTAATCTCTTATTTGGATTGTTGTTAATTTTCTTTGTTAATTTCACTTTTAGATTGTTATATACACATTTTACACAAC
The DNA here is from genome assembly GCA_003546025.1 of Camphora micrantha. Lineage (NCBI taxonomy): Eukaryota > Viridiplantae > Streptophyta > Magnoliopsida > Laurales > Lauraceae > Camphora > Camphora micrantha. The sequence continues at coordinate 13,426 of QPKB01000527.1, forward strand.
TTGTTTTAAAATTATACATATTTCACACCACATCTTCACCTTAAATATTTCATTTCCACCATCACTCATCCACTAGTTTAGTGTAGATATTTTAGTTTGTTAATTAGTTGTTTACATTGCATAGTTTACTAGTTTTAGTTTTTTTCACACAAATATTCTATATTAGCTATATCTTAGTTCAACTCTCATTTTAATTGGATTCATTGCCTGTTCCATCCTCTCTTCATGGGATCGATAATTCGGACTCTTTAGTCCTTTACTACTTGGCGGCACCTAGTCTTGCGGTTAAGCGTGCACATATAAGTGTCGACCAAGTTCTTGGTGCCGTTGCCGGGGAGAGGCATTGAAAAGCTTTGAATTTCATAGAGTTGAACTAATTTTTAGCTTAGGGTATTTTTTATCTTTCCTTTATTTTCCTTGCGGATTCTACACATTGTTGGTGTTTGTTTTGTAGGGAATTCCTCACTTGGAGCGAAGGAAAGTGGAAAAGTACATTGAAGAACTTGAATAGTTTACTTGCTTTCTTAGTTTATGATTAGTTTAGACATTTATTTGCTTTCTTAGTTGGTTGTAATAGGTATTTATTATCAAAGTTGTAATAATTTTTGTCGCGACCCCGGACCGAGTGCCCGGGCCCCGTCGCGACTCTTGGTGATTGTAAGATGATTAAATCTCCCACAGGTTCCCGCTGTGAGGGTTCCGAAGACACGGGAAACCAACTCACATGATCAAATATGCGGAAGCGTGTAGCAAATCGCATCTTAATAAATTATAACAGAATATGAACATAAATGTCATCGAGACTAAAATATCAAAATGGAGACATAACAGGGCATTCCCATAATAGTTCAAGTTACAAAGTTAACAAAGTGTGTTAAGTTATTACAATCCCAAATAAGAGGCCAACAAAGGCCAATACAATACCAGAAGTATTTAAAACCCAAAAAGTGATACATCGAAACTCATGACTCGTCCCAACGTCTAGATGACGTCGTCGGGTTGCCACTCGCGAGCTAAGGTAGGCTCAACAGCCTCCTCCTGGCACTCCTCCTCAAAGGGATAACCTCCTGCACCTGGTCACCAAAATACAAGCATCAAACACGACGGTTTGGCAAGAAATCAATTTAAGCTAGAGCATGAAAAAGAATGTTTAATCGAAAACATATAAAACAATTTATTAAACCAAGAATGAATACTTAACTGAAGAACATTTCCGAATTTATGACAAACTAGCATGAATACATAATATATCATGAATGGTAAATCCACAAAGAGCCCATCCTTTCTCTATCATTTATAGTGAAAAGAGTAAGCACGCATGACAAGCACGACTATACATAATATAACACGACACGATTCCCACAAATACGGGATTCCGGCCGCGGAACCGGACACGCATGATGTGTAATAAATACACGACTAATCTGCAGATAGTTCACATGTTTAAGGACCCCCAGACAGTGGATCAGACTGAAAGGGCAGTCCAAGCTCTGTGGTGTTCACTTGAGTTCATGAATGCATAAAACACGCGATACAAACACGTCTGAATAAAAGGGGAAATCACTTGTCAAAACAAGACACAGCACGGCTAGCAAAACGCATAATATATATGCTCACAACTTAAGAAATGATCCCCATTTAATACTTGAAACAAATCTTCGATACGAGCTTAAAAACTTGACTTCAAAGCGAGTACACGATATAACTTGCGGTATTAAATCAACGTTCAAAACACGATAATTTCATAAAGTACATGCTTAGGCTATTCATTGACCCTTGTGTGATTGGAACTTCATTATTAAAATACAAGGATTGGTGTCCCCGAAGTTAGTACATATCTTGGAGTTCCAATTACACAATGTCAAGTTAATGTCCTTAATATAGCCTAGTTTCAAATTTTAAAAGAATATAGAAGTGGGGTAAAATCCTCCCAAAAAGGGAAATTCAGTTGGCTCGGTTGACTTGGCCCTTGGCCGGTCGACCGCGTACACAGCGAGCCCGGTCGACCTGCCAAGGTCCGGTCGACCTGCAGTTGTAACTTTAAATGGTGTACAGTGTTTTGGTCAGGTTCCAGGGAACCTGACCCTGTGTCGCCGGTCGACCGCGCCCCCTGGCCGGTCGACCGCGTGAACTGCATAATAGTAGTTCCCGCAGTGCATCAGGTCATCCAACTGGGGACCAAATCCAGTTGGCCCGGTCGACCGCGCCCCTTGGCCGGTCGACCACGTGAACTGCGGAAACAGAACCCAGTTCTGATTTCTGTAGTTCAGTGGTCCATTCATTTCTCCATTCCTTTTCTACATTCTTTCCAACCTGATTAGCAATTTCATTCATGAATGAAACAAGCTATCAAGATTCACTATGGGGCATTTATTTCAAACTTAAACAAGCCATTAACAAAAAAACCCATTTCATAATCATTCAATCCCATTCTTCAAAGAGGTAAGGCCTAATTAAAAATGATGAAATCTGAAAGTTTGGGAAGTTAATTAGCATACTTGCCATTACTTGAGTGAAATCACAACATGGAAATCTAGCAAAACAAAACATTAACACTAAATGATAAATCATATAGAAATTTCAAGGGAAATAGTGAAATCCATGAACACACATGCACAACAACCTAAAGAGATTACTTGCCTTGGCCAAGTGATAACAAAACTCTCCTTCAAGCACTCCTACCCAAGAGCCAAGCCAAGAACTACAAAAACCCCATGAAACCCATTCAAAAACTCACCCAAAAATGCAATCAAGCAACCCATTTCGAAATGGGTGTTGAAAGTTAGAAAAACATGATCATTAGGAGTCAAAAGAACTCCATTGAAGAGATGGGTTGGAGCTCTTACCTAGAGGTGTCCAAACAAGAAGAGAGGAAGGAAATGGAGATCTTTCCCAACAAGAAACTTCAAGAAAATGGCATCAATGGAAAGCTTGGGATGAGAGGAAGAAGATGATGGTTTTAGAATTCCATTTGGAGATCTCTAGCTCATGTATTCAAGAGAAGAAGATGAAGAGAAAAGGAGGGTTTCTCAACCCTAGGTCAAGAAAAGTGCAGAGATTTGTGGAATGAAGAGAAAAAGAGGGGAAAGGGCTTATGTGCTTGCAAGTGGGGCCCATAAGAGAACCTTCTTGTATCAAGGAAAACATGATCTTCCGGGCCTCGGATGAAGTCGACGAAGAAGGATAAAACGATCCTTGAAATATCTAGTTTCCGAAAAGTATATTTTTGACACGTTTTTGAGGTCTCAAAAATTGTGTCCAGATTTGAGTGTGAAAAGGCTATTTTACCCCTTTTTGGCCAAAACTTGAGTTTCTGGGCTACAAATACAAACGAGCTAAACACGAAAGTTGTACATAATCATAAAACCATTCAAATGAAATGAAATTCACGATTAACACAGAACCAAACACGATCTTCCCACGCCTGCACGTACACCTAGGCCTTCCTGAGTGTGCCTAATTAACACTAAACGTTCTCGAAACTCCCCAAAGCTATAATCATGACTAAAACTAATTCCACTCTAACCCACGGTAACTAAACCCGATTAAGACTAAGCACACACTAAGGAAACACTATTGGGTTAATCCTGGGTTGGGGTTTGACATCCTCCACCCCTTAGGATATTTGGTCCACCAAATAAATCAAACTTTTACCTCTGGTAACAAGTGTGGGTATTTCCTCTGAACTTGATCCCTCAATTCCCATGTGGCTTCTTCTGGTTCATGATTTTCCCAAAATACCTTGACCCAATGAATGTCCGATTCCTCAGCTCTTGCTTCTTGGTATCAATGATCTTGATCGGCCTTTCCACATACGAAGCATCCTTTCGAATCTCCAAAGGTTCGTGCTGTAAAATATGAGAAGGACTAGACACATACTTCTTGAGCATGGAAACATGAAATACGTTGTGTACCCCGGAGAGTTCCGGCGGTAGCACAAGCCTATAAGCCACGTCTCCAATCTTGCTCAAAATCTCATATGGACCAATAAATCTCCTTGACAACTTGCCCTTCTGTCCGAACCTCAGGGTCCCTCTGACGGGTGAAACCTTCAAGAACACTTTGTCTCCCACTTGAAACTGCAATTCTCTTCGGCGAGTGTCTGCATAACTCTTCTGCCTGCTACGGGCGACTTTCAAGCGTTCCTGAATCAATTTGACCTTGTCACTAGTTTCACCAACTATAGTCGGTCCGTGGAAGCTACGAACACCGACTTCTTCCCAACAAACCGGAGTTCTGCATCTTCTACCATAGAGAGCCTCGAAAGGTGCCATACCAATGCTGGAATGGTAGCTATTATTGTAAGCGAACTCACAAAGTGGTAAGCACTCATCCCATTGCACTTTGAAATCTAGCACACATGCACGCAACATGTCTTCAAGAGTCTGTATCGTCCGTTCTGACTGACCATCTGTCTGAGGATGATACGCTGTACTAAATTGGAGTTTGGTACCCATGGACTCAAGAAGAGTTTTTCAAAATCTCGAAACAAATCTGCTATCTCTATCCGAAGTGATGGAAATGGGTTGACCATGCTTACTCACAATTTCATCAACAAACGACTTTGCAAGTGGTGCCATATGCATCATATTCCCGGTCTTCATTGGAATGAAGTGGGCAGATTTGGTGAGACGGTCCACAATAATCCATATTGCATTATTCCCCTTCTTAGTATTAGGCAATCCGGAGACGAAATCCATGGTGATATGCTCCCATTTCCACTCCGGAATCTCTAATGGCTGTAGCAAACCTGGGGGTTTTTGATGCTCTGCTTTGATCAATTGGCAAGTTAAGCAACGAGATACAAAAGCTGCTATCTCTCTCTTCATGTTATTCCACCAAAATCTATTCTTCAAGTTCTGATACATCTTCGTGCTACCCGGATGCATGGAGTATCTTGTGTTGTGGACTTCAGTCATAATCTCTTCCTTTAGATCATCCACATTCGGTACACACAACCGATCACGAAAATACAATACTCCATTCACCATCTGGAAATCTGGACGTTCTGCAATATGATCCATAATCCTAACCAAGTCTGAATCTTGCAACTGACTGTCCTTGATCTTCTGGATAAAAGTGGGCTCAGACACTGTCATATTTGCTAACATAACACCCAAGTCTAAGGTCTCCACTTCTACACCTAGCTCTTCAAACTGTTGAAGGACACTGGCTCCTCTCAAGCTGGCCATGATCCCTGACTTCCTACTCAAAGCATCAGCTACAACATTCACTTTGCCTGGATGGTACTTGATTGGAAAGTCATAATCTTTGATGTATTCCATCCATCTCCTCTGTCTCATATTCAGATCCTTCTGCGAGAACAGATATTGCAAACTCCTATGGTCGGAATAGACTTCAAATTTCTCCCCGTAGAGATAGTGTCTCCACATCTTCAAAGCAAAAATCACTGCTGCCAATTCCAAGTCATGAGTTGCATAGTTCTTTTCATGATCCTTCATCTAAGACCCCGACCCAAGTGATCTCGATTAGTGCTTAGTTATGAAAGTCCGGGATCCTAACCCTAGAGGGGGGGTGAATAGGGTGATCTACACTTTATGACTAATCAATGCCAATTTTAACTTTAATGAAAAACAACTAGTCACAAGATGATTTACCAAACAAGATGCGGAAGCTAACAAGAGAAATCACCACAAGCATACAATCTTACACAAAGATTTATAGTGGTTCGGCCTCAATGCCTACATCCACTACCGGCTTGTGTTCCAACACCCCACCGGATTTCCACTATTTATGCTTTTCAAAAGGCTAAGCAATAACCTTTACAATGATGATTTTCTAGGTTAATCAACAACCTATGAATGTGCTTTTCTAGGCTAAGTAATAACCTTTACAAGATGCTTTTCAAAGGCTAAGCAATAACCTCTACAATGTGCTTTTCTTAGGCTAAGCAATAACCTTAACAAGATAAAGATTTCTTCTCAAAGAAGTGTCTACATAAACACTCAAAGAGATACAATTTAAGCTCAAAATATTTGCCTCTAGATAGGCTGATATGAAAGTTTAAATCAAGAACAAAACATACACAAACAAAAAGCAAAGGTGTGTGCTCAAAGTGTATGAATGCTTACTTCAATCATTTTCTAAAAAGAAGCTCACAAATGAATGCTTGATGCATTTGAAAATCTAAACATTGAAAATGATGATTGAAGTTATAAACCAATCACATGTAGAAATCAAACAACTTGGAAAGACATGTTACACAAGTTGTATGATGGTTTAAAGTTTAAAAAACACATGTAATTGGGATGAGGATGTTTGCAAAACAAACTAGAATTCCAAGGTTATATTGTGTTTGCAAAACATCTCAACTAAGGCTAGAAATCATGCAAATATGAAATTACAAAGATTTGAACATGCATGAATTTAAATGGAATGAAAATCAAAGTTAACTTAAAAGATATACCTCTTTAAATCTCAAACATTTGATTTCCAATTAGCCTCTAGCTATCCCAGCTTATCCCTCTTCTTTAGGCTTCCAAATGGTTCAAAAATTGCATCCCAACAGCCATTTTGAAGAAAGGAAAAGAAAGGACTTTTATACAAAAAACAGCCCAACGGCTAGTTGGTCCGGTCGACCCCAAGCCCACGTGGTCGACCGGGTCCAACGGTCATATTGGCCCTGTTGGGATTGGTGTATGCCCTAAAGCCCACTGACTGCACTTTCATCTCTGTAACTGGATATTTATTGGTTATTTAATGGAATGACTTCTTTCTCTTTATACTTGTGTATTTGTATGGTTGTGTAAGGCCCATTGTTTTCTAGTAATGACTTAGGTGTGTAGTGGCTACACACAGTTAGGTCTGAGTCATGGACACTTGAAACAATAAACTTGTTCATAACTGAGAGATGGAATTGGGCACTTCATCTTGGTATAAGTTATAATGAGATACTCTCCTGTATTCAGGGTGACTTACCTAAGTCACGGAAGGCTTTTCCGGATTTATCTCATTAGTGCATGTGTCATGCATTGAACAGGACCACTTGTAGGTGTGATCTCTAAAATAGTACTATCACAGAGAGAGATCAAATCACCTCTTGCTACTGAGTGACCAGTGCTCTTAATCTTGAGCATTTGTGGATGAACTGACGAAGTCAAGTTCTTGTGCTTTAATTCACTATGGGTGAGATCCTGTTCATGGGTCAACAGCTCTGTGTTTTGGGTGCTTGGGCTTGATTAATTGGGACGTGCAAATGCAATATGGAATCTATGCCATCACTTGATGGAATGATCGTCCCCTTAGAATTATCCGATTAATCATCAGAATCTAAGATCTTGGTATATGGATGTTCCATATGGATATTGAACTTGTGGGTCGCTCCCTGGATCAAGAGAATGATATCCGAATGATGATTAGGTCAAGGATATGAAATTCTAAGGTTGAGATGTAATCAAGAAGGTAGATAGTACATCGGTTAACCTACTTGATTATGGATGTTACATAGAGGGGCATTGTGGTCATTGTACTTGGTAGGTCAAAGACAATCGTCAGTTTATGATGAGCTTTATTTGCAATTTAATATTTGTCCCTGGAGTGCAACCATAACTCTCTAGTGGAATGAGTTAAGGTTAAAATAATCCTAGTGTTGCTATGGGGTTAGCATGGACATTTTGGTCATTTTGGGAGCCAAGGGCAAATATGTCTTTTGGTCCCTTCTCTAGCCACTTTCCTAGATTGGCAAGGTTTCCTAAATTGTTTAAATGTGTGGAGAAATAATTTTGAGTGTAAATTCAAATAGGTCCATGAAGGCATACATGAATTACATCTCTAGATAAATTATTTGGTGCATGGACCATAGTTAGTGTGGGCTAGCCAATGTGGTCCCTAGTTTGTGGGTCCCAAGTTTGTGTAGGCCCCATTACTTGGAAGGAGTTCTTTTTTTTGTACAAGTTTTCCTAAAGTTTAGTAGCTTTCTAATTCAATTTGGAAACTAAACTAAGAGGGGAAGGGCTGGACGTCCATATGGGTTTCCTTTTTAGTAAGTCTTTCTTGGTTTCCTAGTTACTTAAGGAAACTTCTTCTAAAAGAGATTTCCTCTTTATATATATGGCTGGCTGTACTCCCCTAGGGCGTGCAACAACAAAAGGAAAGAAAGATAAAAGGAGAGAGCCTAGGAAAGAAAAAAGGAGAGAAACAGCCCATAGATATTCTCCTCCTCTTGGACGTCCATTGTATGAAGAAACTTTCTTGCTGGTCCTTGTTTTTCTTCCTGCAGAAAAACCCATATCAGATCTGAGTCCTACACTTCAGATCAAGGAAAAATAGTTAGAAGGAAACCTGGTTGTGTTCCCACCAACACTAACCAATCAGATTAGTAGAAAGAGGAATAGAGTAGAAGACTAGAAGGGAACCTGCTGCAGAGAAATTCCAGCAAGGTTGCTGAATATTGCAGTCTAAAGAATCTGATTTTAAAGTTCAGATTTTAGAGGTTTTTCGACCTAAGAACATCAGGTATGTGTTCTTCTTTGTATCTTCTTTGTTTTCACACAAGTTGATTATGATTGCATGGTGTTATTGTGTGATTTACATGGCTGGTTTGCTTTCTTATTATGGTCCTAGTTAAAAGTTTTGAAATTCCAGCCATAGAACTCTTTTCTTCAAAGGAGTTCAGATCTGAATCACACCAACTTTCATTGGTATCAGAGCCACACCATGATTAATCATGATCCCATGTTGTGTGGATATCAATCCTAGATTATTTAAGGGCATGGTGGCACCCTTTAGGATGGTTTTTACTGCATAAACATAGTGCAGAAATTTTTTCATGCTGCTGGAATAATTCCAGATTACTGTTCACTACATGAAAGTGTGCAGGAATTTTTCCAAGGTGCTGGAATAATTTCAGATCACTATATAGTGCTGTACATAACACTTTGTATGCACTAACCTCTTTGTTTGCAGCCATATAATTGCATCCTTGATGGTTCGCATGTATGTGTGTGGATTTGGATGGTTTTAATTAGTTGGAAAGTGTACGGTTGCGCGGTTAGCAACCATAGGAGATTGTATTTTTTCCTTGTTTTTATTTTCAACTAGTCTTGATGTAAGCTTTCTTGAAAAGCATAGGTATCTCCAATGTAATTTTGGGTTTTTGTTTTTCATGGTTTTGCTTGTATAAATTTGATTTATTGTAACAAGCAAGAAAAGGAAAGTTTCAAGCGAGGAAGGTTGCAACAAACCGGGTCTCATGGTGACGGAGGCAACGGAGGTTTCCTAGCGCAAGTAGGACTCTTAACCAAGTTTCCTAATTGGAAAAGGATTTGAAGTCCGAAATAGCAGGGAGCCATCAAGGATTGCATTCTTTTATTTGCTTTTATATATGGAATGCATGGTTGAATGCTTTATATAATTGCTATGTTTATCACCTAGTAACATGGCCACCACTAGGTTCTTAAAATTGGCATCTTTCTATATTGGATTGTTTTTGTTTGGCAAATTGTTTTTAAACGGATCTTAGACCAGCACCTTCTATTTGTCTAAGGTTTAAAATTGGATAGGGTTTAGTTTACCTTGGTACCCTAAGTTTCCAAAAGAGGCCAAACTAAAATCTAATATGTTGATACCATAGTGGGCCCATAACCCATTGGTCCCAAGATCTTTACTCAATATGTTTTAAAGCAAAAGTTTTTTTTTTTTTTTGATAACTTAAGCAATTGAGTCATGAAAATTGTTAACCAAGTTTGCTAGATTTAAACAAGGTTTGAGTAACGATCAAAAGTGTTTTTCAAAATCCTAGTGTTAAATAATCAAGTGGGAGAGGGGCTTGGAAAAACCCCACGGCTTTCCATTTTCGGTTCATGCTATCTCATTGGAGTGTTAGTGGGAGCGGCCATCCCTTCGGTGGAGTTCTTTACTAAAGATTGCTTCGATGGGTTAGTAGGTGAACTAATGTGAATATTCGTAATGAGGTGTTAGTGGGAGCGGCCATCCCTTCGGTGGAGTTCTTTACTAAAGATCACTTCTATAGAATGTCAATGAAGTGTTTGTGGGAGCGGCCATCCCTTCGGTGGAGTTCTTTACTAAAGTTCACTTCAAGATTGGATTATAGTCACTTCCCTTCGGAGGACTTGAGTCATAGACATTCTGGGAATGCTCATAAGAGATGGTAATACACTTGACATAAGACGGTAATAACCTCTCCCTAGGAGTTAGTGTTATTTGTCATATGAGGCCAAACCAATCAGTGATTGGACTATCACTGGATATGCGTATCCAGACAGTGATAATCCAAATAAGCGATGCTTAACTCAACGTGACTGTAGGCTCGGCCATCCCTTCGATGGAGGGTCTATGAGGAAGTTGAGACACTGATACATTATAATTAGGGTTATATAATGTAAAAAGTCTTATGCATGTTTTTCCTTTTATTACAAGCACCATATACATGTTACATATATACTGCACGTCTAATTATAACCTGTTATATATATCCAGAGAGATGGGGAAGGACTCTTTTAGCCCATTGATGAGTATTCTGCGTGAGAACAAATTGACTGGCCCAAATTACGTAGACTGGAAAAGAAACCTTAACATAGTACTCACCGCTGAGGAGTACAAGTATGTTTTGTCGGAACCCTGTCCTACCATTGATGATTATTCTACAGATGACCAGCTAGAGGCTGAAAGGAAATGGAAAAAGGTGAATAGCATGGCCAAATGCTACATGCTTGCTTCCATGTCCAACGTGTTGCAAACGCAACATGAGCAAATGGACACAGCCTCTGATATCATGTTGTCTTTGTCTGAGATGTTCGCAGACAAAAACAGGCCAGCTAGGCAAGCTGCTTTAAGAACAATCATGAATACTAGGATGGCTGAGGGAACACCTGTCAGAGAGCACATGCTCAAAATGATGGATTGTTTCAATGAAGCTGAGATCCTAGGGGCTGAGATTGATGCAGGGAGTCAGACTGATATGATTCTAGAAACTCTGCCGGGGTCTTTCAACCAGTTCAAGCTCAACTTCAACATGAGCAAGATGGACATGACTCTCTCTGAGTTAATGAAAGAACTCCAGGCGGCAGAGGCCGTCATGAAGCCCTAAAGGCCAACTTCACTTTTCCCAGTTTTCCTCTAAACTCAACCCGAAAGGGAAAAAGTTCAAGAAGAAGCAGGGTAAGGGAAAAGGACAGAAAAAGGGCAATGCTGGGAGGAAGGACAAAGGCACAGGTGAAAAGCCCAAAGGGAAATGCTTCAAGTGCGGCCTCAAAGGTCACTGGAAGAAAGATTGTGCCAAGCTCCTAGGCTCAGATAAGAAAGGTATATCTCTTTCCTACTACATTGAAACCTGCCATGTGGTTGATTCTACTGATTCTTGGATAGTAGACTCTGGAGCCACTAATCATATCTGCAATTCATTGCAGGGGTTTCAGATAATGAAAAAGCTTGTGAAAGGGGAGTTTGACCTTAGAGTTGGAAATGGAGCAAAGATATGGGCTGTTGCAGTGGGAGCAGTTACCTTACATTTTCCGAATGATAGGATATTAGTTTTAAACAATGTTATCTATGTTCCGGACATAAGGAAGAATTTAATTTCAGTTTCCAGACTCATTGAATTTAATTATTCAGTTTCTTTCCATTCTGGTGTTGATATCAGTAGAGATGGAAATATTATATGTACCGGTAGAATGCATGATAACTTATTTTATATATATCCTATTGCTCCCTCACTGCACAATGTACAACTAGAAAGCTCATCTTCCCTTAAGAGGAAAGTATCTTCGACCAATGACACTTATCTTTGGCACTTACGTTTGGGTCATATTAACCTAAAACGGATTCAGAGGTTGGTAGAGGATGGGCTTCTGAGCTCATTAGATCTTGAACCTTTTCCTCAGTGTGAATCTTGTCTCATGGGAAAGATGACCAAAAGGTCATTCTCTGGAAAGGGACTGAGGTCAAAGGAGTTGTTAGAATTGGTTCACACTGATGTGTGTGGTCCTATGAACAAACTAGCTAGAGGAGGTTATGAGTATTTCATCACCTTCACTGATGATTACTCTAGGTATGGATATGTGTACCTAATGCGACGCAAGTCTGAAGCGTTTGATAAGTTCAAAAAATTCAAGGCTGAGGCAGAGCTACAACTAGGGAAACATATCAAAGCTCTTCGATCTGATCGAGGTGGCGAGTACCTCCTGGGTGAGTTCAAGGAGTACCTCACACAACATGGGATTGTGTCTCAGCTGTCTGCACCGGGTACACCCCAGCAAAATGGTGTAGCAGAGAGAAGAAACCGTACCCTTCTTGATATGGTAAGGTCCATGATGAGTCATGCAACCCTACCCATATCATTTTAGGGATATGCCCTAGAAGCAGCAGCATACATTTTGAATCTGGTACCTTCTAAATCAGTACCTAGGACACCTCAAGAAATGTGGACAGGTCGAAAACCCAGTTTAAAACATATCCACATTTGGGGTTGTCCAGCTTATGTACTGAATGATAAAGCTACCAAGCTAGAACCCAGATCGGAAATGTGCTACTTCATTGGGTATCCTAAGGGAACGAGAGGAGGCATCTTTTATCATCCAAAGGAGCAAAAGGTGCTTATCAGCACTCATGCTAGATACTTGGAGGATGATTGCATGATGCACCAAGAGCTTGGTTGTAAAGAAACACTTGAGGAGATTCTTTCAGAAACTCTTGCAACATCTGTGCCAGATCCTGAGACTGTAGAATATCAAGACATTCCTTTTAACACTCCGGAGCCTCGTCGTAGTGGGAGAATTTCTAGACCACCAGATAGATACCTGGGAGTGTCTTTCATGACAGACTCCGAGGATTTGGTTGAGGATCCTACTAGTTACGATGAAGCAGTAACGGACATAGATGCTGACATGTGGCAGCAAGCGATGAAATCTGAATTGGATTCTCTGTATTCCAATCAAGTCTGGGAACTTGTGGATGCACCTGAAGGGATCAAACCCATAGGGTGCAAGTGGATCTACAAGAGAAAGAGAGGAGTGGATGGGAAGGTTGAAACCTTCAAAGCAAGACTGGTGGCGAAAGGATATACTCAGAAAGAGGGCATCGATTATGAGGAAACCTTTTCGCCAGTAGCCATGCTCAAGTCCATAAGGATTCTCTTAGCCATCGCATGTCATTATGACTACGAGATATGGCAAATGGATGTCAAGACAGCTTTTCTTAATGGAAGTCTTGACGAATGCATCTATATGATGCAACCAGAGGGATTCATTGCTGGTGGCCAAGAGAACATGGTCTGTAAGCTTAAGAAGTCCATTTATGGACTTAAGCAAGCATCTAGGGCATGGAACATCAAGTTTAATCAGGCAGTCAAATCCTTTGGCTTTGATCAAAACATTGATGAACCATGTGTGTATAAGAAAGGGAGTGGAAACGCAGTTGCATATTTAGTCCTATATGTGGATGACATATTACTCATTGGAAATGATGTTGGCATCTTGTCGTCTACTAAGGTTTGGTTATCATCTCAATTTCAGATGAAGGATTTGGGTGAGGCGAGATATGTCTTAGGGATCAAGCTTTTGCGAGATCGCAAGAACAAGATGTTAGCCTTATCCCAATCTTCGTATATTGAGAAGATATTGGTCAAGTATAACATGCATGACTCCAAGAAGGGTTTGCTACCTTCTAGACATGGAGTGCCACTATCTCGGAATCAATGTCCGAAGACACCTGAGGAGATAGAAAGCATGAGGAGAGTACCATATTGTCGCGACCCCGGACCGAGGCCGCGGCGGTTAATTAAAAATTTTGAAAGATTTAAAGACCTCCCACAGGTTCCCGCGGTGAGGGTTCCAAACAAACACGCAGGGAACAACCCACTCACACGATCAAGTATGCGGAAGCGCGTGGCAAATCACATCTTATCATATCATGTCACAATAGGAAACATAATGACATCGAGACATAATATCAGAATGAAACATAACAAGGCATTCCCATAATTCAAGTTGTAAAGTTAACAAAATAAGTTAAGTCATTACACTTCCCAATAAGAGGCCAACATAGGCCAATACAATACCAAAAGTATATCAAAAATCCCAAAAAGTGATCCAACGGAACTCATGCACCACCCCAACGTCTAGATGACGTCATCGGGCTGCCACTCACGGGCTAGGTTGGGCCCAACGGCCTCCTCCTGGCACTCCTCCTCAAAGGGAGGGTCTCCTGCACCTGGACACCATAATACAAGCATCAAACACAACGGTTTGGCAAGAAATCACTTAAGTGAAGCATGTAAAACATTGTTAAATCGAAATATCAAGAAAATACTTTACTTGTGGAACACTTTTCTAAATCAAAGACAAAGCTAACATGAATGCATAACA